>JAQJVL010003442.1:0-61086 GCA_035578905.1 Stictocephala bisonia
CTGAACCTTTACCATCCAGCATGGATACCCCAGACTTCTCTAGTAGTGTCCACATCGATGGCAACCATTGGGCAAATGCCTTGTTGGTATTAAGAGGACAGATGAGGTATCTATTGTATACCTATTGCCTACAATCTCCTCAAAACTTGTGTACAAGTCCGCAAGTAGCTGGGTTACAGCACTGCGCTATTAGTGCCGACACAATAGATATACAAACAGCGAACTGACACACAGAAGCTGGCAAGACTACAAACATGTACAGTATATATTACTGAGAATTGTGTTGGTTGAAGGTCAAGTCATCATGATCATAATATTGTAGGTTTTTTTATATACTTCATATCTGCCTCTGTAATGTCTTCAACATTATAAATAAATAAATAAATAAGGTCTTTATTTTGGAGTGGTTTTCAACAAACAATGCTGGTTTACAAAACAACTCAAGTCATATTACAATTATTAAAAAAATTAAAAGCTAATTTTAATTATTCATAATTAAAACATAAAGTTAAGTATACAGTACAGTTATACATGGATATATCAGCTTGTATTATACATTAAATATTTATATACATTGTTTTTATATGAAGTTTCAGACACACCCTGGCCTGTTAAACTGGAGGAAAATTCATTAAATAATTTGGGAGCAAGGTACGCAAATCTTTTTCTTTCAAATTCACGGCGAATGCGAGGCATCTCCAAAACTTGATCCTGTCTAGTGCTGCGAGATCAGATCTGAGACCAGTTTTTTTAGTTTTTCCCTCAAATATCCCGGCCTGCCAGTGGTAAGGATTCTATAAACTAGGCATAAGGAGCGCAGAGTACAGGTATCAGTTACAGTCAGCAAACCCAGTTATCGTCGCGCCTCCGAAACATGGTCAAACCTTCTTAGTCCACATACATACCTGACACACATATTTTGCACTCTCTGTAATTTGTCTAAATTCCCTTTAGACTCAATATTGCCATACACAGGGAGGCAGTAATCTATCACAGTGAGCCCAAGAGCCTGGACAAGGCGAAGCTTGGTCTCTTTAGGAAACAGGTACCTATGTTTGTATAACATTCTTAGTCGACTAAGGGCCCGCCGACAAACAGCACTTACATGTCCAGACAAAGTGAGGTCACCATTGAACATGAGGCCCAAGAGCTTTGAGGATTCACACTCATTTAGTCTGATACCGCCAAGTAACACCTCACCGACAGACTCCGAACCCACATTGGAAGGAATCGACAATAAACAACACTTTTCCTTGTTCAATCATAAGATAGTGAACAGACTTTTTTTGATAGTTTGTTTTAACGCCTGCTACCACTGGTGAATTACAGATTGTTGTAACAACTTTGATACAGAAATAAATTTATTAATTGTGTGAAGGTAAATATCATTTACGTTCTTGATATTGCAAATTTAGTTATATAATGCATAGTTGTTTAGATCCTGCGGAGTCGTTTTTTGGTTCCAAAATCTATATCGCCCTTCACCTCAGGTTGGCTGCTTGTGTTTGTAGTCGTTTGGTGGTCCTTGTGGTAGGCTGCTCATCCGCCCAGTAAACGCTCTGCAAAGTCCTCTAGTTGTTGATCTTCCAGTGGGTTTGACTTTGGCTCCAAGTTCCCTCCATGCTTGTTCTATATTTACTGAAGCTGAATGGGTTAATTGAGGATGGACTTCAAATCTCAGGTCCTCCTTCTCTGAATTTGGTCTTTGAAGTCTGCTTCCTTCTGACCCTCCATTTAGACACCCTTTTCATACATTCTTTCTCTAAAGCCTCAACCTCTTCCTTTGCTGGATATGCCTCTATGTAAAACTGCCCTCAAAGTTTCTCAATTCTTGTGTTATTGGGAACCATTACAAGCAGACCGTAGGGCAATTTCTTCATAGTGAGCAGGACTGCCTACCTTGCTGAGCTGCTGACTTCTGTTGTTCAGCACTCACCAGCTCATGACCTCAGGACATTTCACCCAAAAACACTTATTTTATTTTTGCTGAGCCTCATGAATCAGATGAGTTAATTTAATAAATTTTGAAAAACTTGTAGCTGAATTAAGCTACAACAGTTAACAGTATTACAATATTTTACATTAATTTTCTAATTCTAAGTTAAAAGCATGAAAATAAAAAATCTCACCACTAGATTATTAAAGACCTTAAGATAATTTTTTAGATTTGATTGAAGAAGGCTAAATAGATTGTAGTCTTGTTGCTACGTTGGTTCATTGTTAACAACAAAATTGGTTTATGTTTTGCCAAGGGTAAAACATAATTTATTTCAATAACAATTTCTATATGTAATGTAAAAATAATTGTTTTAGTTTCAAAGTTGACTTTTGTTTTTAACAAAGTATACAATGTACAATATAAAGAGATGCAAACAAAGAGCTCAATATTATATAATTTTTAAAAGCGGTGGAATACCGAGAAATTCTCTTGAACACTGCTTTCAGTAAACTTTTGTGTTGAAATGGAAACAGAGATCTCTTGGTTGGAAGCCCCAAATAAATTAACAACATATCTATAATACAGTATAGAGGGATGTTGTATAGATGTTACCAAGGAGTTAATGAGTTGCGGCAGTTGTTACCTGCGTTAATCACGTTGTCCCAAATGGTCCTCAAACATTGTCTTTCATCTTTGTAGAATCCACGATATAATAGGTAAAACACAATAATATAATGTCAGAAGGCTGACTAATAAATAGGTGAATTCTAATAAATTACACTTCATCATCAAATGAAAGTAATGCCACTTGTCCAATGTTCGACTTACAATTGATTGTAAATTTGATGCTTAAAATTTTATATTTAATTTATTATATAGAAAGTTAGTTACAAAATAATTTTTATAATTTGAGTTTAAGAACTATAAATTTAACATACAAAGTGATAAAAATTTAATTTTTAAGGAAACTTGTCTATTAATATTTAGGGGAAAATTATCTCAATCGATTAACCCAAGGAGTGTTGGTCATAATTTTGTGTAGTGTCGCCAAATTTTCAGTGATTTGTAATACTTTTTTTAAAAATTCGCTGTATATTTATTATTAGCATTAGAAAGATGAAACTTGTATCATTTTTATTAGTAATAAATAAATTTTAATTATTGGTAATGGAAAAAATTTTAAAATTTTAAAAAAGTTTTTAAATATAATGTTATTTATAAATTTTTTATAAAAATAAATTTTATAAGTAGATTGACGGTCATTTATGTATATAAAATTATGATATTAGAAAAAACTGAGATATACAAGTTGTGCAGAATTTCATTCTGAACAATAAAACATATAATTATATAGGCAAACATTTATACAACATATATTTATGAAGTAACAATAAATATGTTGCCTAGCAACGAATATGCCAACTTTAGCATGCATAATTATAATGTTTATAAACCACGACACGGAGTGATCACTAATAATATACAATCTATAATACACAAACACTAAAAGTCACACAAAGCATAACACAACAGATCAACAAACATAAACAACTGCCGGCTTGGTATGGCGATCGAGACTGGCGAGTTGATTGACAGTTGACAACGTAAGAAGTAAACAAAGAATTATTTCTGCCACTGTGCCTCATCTGACAGTCATAGAGCAAAACCAAAGACATGTAAACAAACACTGATTCACGGCCTTTCAAATGATATATATTTGAGACGACTTTGACTTTTTTTCCCGACTGTGAGCGACATTAATCGAGTGAGCGCACATCGCCTCAAATTGAGGCGGTAACAGTTTATGAAAATACCGATCGCCTCAATTTGAGGCGATCAACACTCCTTGGGTTAATAAAAAATTGCGGGTTTTCACATTTTCCAGAAACAAACCATTTTAGGATATCCAGAAAAAATCCTCTACTTGTAACATTTATTTAAGAAACCTGCTTTAAGTCACATTAATAATTATTATATCAGATTTCCTAAATTGAAAGCAGTTCAAAAATGTTTAAATATTCATATTTAATAATTCTTGTGATTAGTAGATATTTTCTAGGTGGTTTTTTTGGCTTTGCCAATGTAGAATATCATAAATAGAGTTAATGGATGTTTTGTTTTTCAATAAAACATTTTAAGAATATAATTCTTACTTGGATTATAAGAATTGTAAATAAAATTGAAGTGGTCGAACACTTGATTTGTAATTTGTATTATCCTCTCAATTGAAGCTTCTATGATGAGGTTGTGCGTTAGATCTAGAGAGAGGTCTCTGGAGAATTAATTACACGTAAGGTGTTTGTTCTAGCCTCTAACAGGGTGGTGAATACTTTCACTTGACCCACTGTATTGATTTTGGTTCAGAATTAAACTTAAATTGAGTAATTTTCAAAAGAGCTTAGGATTAAATTTTTGAAGCTTAACCCATTGCGGTAGACATACGAGCTCAGCTCGTGCCGGCCGTTCCGGACTCAATGCCGACATACGAGCTGGGCTCGTACTGCTATTAGCAACGCTATTGCTCACGTAGTTCTTTAAAAATCCAACAGATAGCGTTTGAATGCTCTCGTGTAAGTATTTGGAAATACAAATATACAGCTGAATTTTGTTTTGCATGTTGGCTAAACTCAGTATCAGTTTTCGATTTATTGTTTGTTTACACGCTGTGTTTATGTTAGTGAGCTGTCTGCCATTGACCTAGGTTTGTTGTCGTGTGTTTATGTTTGATTTATTTGATTTAAATTTACGTTTATTATTTGAATTATGGATCGTACAAAACAATTAGATGATGATGAAGTGGAAATGTTATTAGATAGTGATTATAGCTGTAGTAATGAGTCAACTGTAAGTGACAGAAGTGAAGACGATGTAATTGTGTCCAGTGCTAAGAGAGCAAATTCTAGTTTACAAATTGAAGTAGGCATTGACTACGAAAGTGATATTGGAAATAATAATAGTGTAAGTGTTTTTGACAACATCTGTTCAGATGATGATTTTGTTGCTGCTTCAGATGACGAAATAGGTAAGTCTAGTTATACATTTGTTCAGCCTAGCACAAGTAGGCCTAACCCTATTGTACAAAATAGCTGTCAATCTACTTTGACAACAAATGACAGAGACTCAATTAGTACTATTTCTATGCCTAATGATGTCCCTACTACCTCTACAACCAATACAAAAGCAGTTAAGAGGAAAATTTCCAATAACCCTAAAGTAAAAACAAGTAAAAAACCTAAACTTAAATTTTGTGATACTGATTGGCCCTGGGTTGATGCTCCAAATCTAATTACTAATTTCACACAAAAGCTAATAACTAAAGTGTAAAGTACTGCCTGTAAATAGTGTAAATAGTGAATAGTGTATTTTTTAACTTTAAATATAAGTGCTTGTGACATAATATAGGCTAATCCAAGTAGGCATTCACCAAATTTACAAGACCTTCAGGAACATTTCACAAACAGAAGATCTGTAAGTAATATTATATAATTTTTTTGGCATGTTATTATATTATCAATGTGTATGAAATTAGTTTTCTATGTAAAAAACATTATAAGGTTTCAGAAAATAGTGATTAAATAAGATTTCAATAGTAAAAAAAAAAAAATTAAAATGGTTTTGTTTTTAAGTTTTATACATTATTTATTTATTTTTTTATAAATAAACACAAATTGCAAAATAAATTTATATGAAAATCAGTTAGTCATTTATGTAGTTTAAAGACAATTTGTTTTTATATAAAAAGGTAAATATTTCATATTTCTATCTATTATATTGTATTTTTTACAAATTTTTAACTGAAACCTTGCATTATTAATGATTTTAAATACTGCCAGTAGTGCTGTGAAGACTAGAATACCTACTACCTCAATGGGTTAATAAATTAAACTGTATAGAAAATTAAATCAACTAATAGAGCATGCTCAGAAAAGTGACTCTTGCTAAGCTACGTCTATCAATTCCTGAGGTCTTAAAAAAACACCTCTTTTAAAAAAAAAAAAACACCTGCTTCTGAAAGCTGAAGCAAAAATCTCATTATTAATATATCTTTAGAAGTGATTATAAAAATAAGAAGATTATGTACCCTTATAGGTCCTGTGAAGCTGAGTATTTTGTTCGGTGAAATTAGTTCAGTTAGGTTTTCACAGGTAGCGCTAGCAGTCTCCCTATTTCTGTCTCTCCAGCACACGTTAATTGTCTACTAAGAGCTGAGCTAATAGTACTCCAAAAGTTGTCCGAGCGAATAGTTGTAACGAATCACTTATATTTATCAACATATGCATGCGTCTTCACCAAATGCATTGGCTTGGACAGCCTATTTGTTTCTATAGTCAATGCTTGTAGCGAAATATCATCTGAAGAAATGTATAGTACAATTTTAAGAATTTAACTAAAGGAGATTATTTTATATTTTTTTTTTTTATATTTGAGTAAGACTACAGTACTTCATTGTGTGAGATCTTCGAGTTCAATAAATGATATATATGCTTTGATCCTGTGTTTTCATTTGGAAGTCCATAAAGGTTAATGATAACATTTTTAATTTGAAATAGGTTTTTGTAGTTAATACAAGTTTATCATTATCAATTAGATTGCCAGCACTTGACTTTTGCATAATATGATTTTTGGGACTCAAAACCATTATCCCCAAAGTTAAAGCATAGAACTACATCTTGATTTCCAACTCCAATCTTAACGTTGATAAATAACAAAAATTGTGTGTATAATAGTCTATTATTGAACTATGTTCACTTTATGTTAACAGTCATTATTTTTATAAACTCTTTTGATTACTTGACTTCAATTTTTGATTACTTTATAACAATACAATAATTATTATTTATTAAGAATAAAAACCAATTGAATACATTTTTAACCCTCCATCGGGCGTGTAAGGAGGTTTCCTGTTCCTGTTATTAAAGTAAACAGAATAATAAAATGTTGGCAGAAAATCAATGTCTACTAAAAAAAAGTTATTCCTAAATATAGTTTTGAATTGTTTTCAACCACGCTTGTTCTGGCTTTTTAAATGAAAATCGATTTTATTAAAGTTAATAACAGAAAGGACACCCCTCAATATAAACTTGTTACTTGCTTCTGCTTTTAAGCGTAATGAACTTGTTCTTAGAATTTGTGAAGAACAAACTTGCTGACTCAATTATGAAAATTCATTTATTCATAACTCCGATATAAAAACTGGAACGTACTGTCCAATAAATGAACAAATAAATGAAATTATTGAATTTAAAAAGTAAAATGTTTGTAAGGGAATCCATAATTAGTAGAAAAGAACCTTCTAGACAAATTCAAATTATTTCTAATAGTTTTTTACACTAAACATTTTTTTATTTATTGAAAAATTTAATTGAACTGAAATCTACTTTGGAAATGGCAGTAGTTGTTTAAATCTACAGTAAAGTGTTGAGGAGAATGTAGACGATAGGATCTATGATCGGTCCTCTTAATGGTTGCTATTGACGTGGACACTACTAGAGAAGTCTGGGGTGTCCATGTTGGATGGTAGTCAAGGTTCAGATGTTGTGTAGGGAGGAGAACTGAGTGTCAAGCTTGTCAGTTAGCTGAAAATCAGACCAAACCTACGTGGTTCGGATTCCACATAAAGCTGTAGGTCCCTTAGTTGCTCTAGCTATTGATAAGTGGCTCTTTATGAGGAACAGTCGACCTTAGTTAGTAACAATGACTATACTCGTTCATCTACAATCATTCACCCCTCATATTCACCTATAAGACGATTGGCGTCTTATGAATGAATAATAAATAATAATTTAATTTCCTTTATAACAAACAAGGGAAAGAATGAAAAATAATAAGAAACTAAAACTGAAAAAAGACAAAGGACTCGTAATGTATTGATCAAATTAGCTAAGTATAGAGAAGGTGGACTGGACTTTTACCATGTCTTGATCAAGGCCCTGACAGAGTCCATAAGTTATCAGACCAAATTATCTTCCTTCATTGACCCACTTTACAAAATATCTCTCAATATTGACTCGTGAAGGACCTTTTTAAACAAAGTGGTTATTGTTCCCTATCCATTGAATTATATTGACAGCACCACCGTATTATTGTCATTAATTATTTATTGAGAGGGTAGTTAACTTTAACCAACGACCCTCTAACGGTAAAAGTAACATTTATAAATTTACTCTGACATACCAAATAAGTTTTTCAAAGGCCTAAAAATAATTAGTAAACATTTCACATGAGAAATCTCATTAATTTTTTAAGCTATCAGCTTATGACATAACGTTTCAAAAAAACAAAAATGTTTAAAAAAAGTTGGTGGAAAAACTGTTTGATACTTTTAAGAAAAGCTTTACTGTTTTATTTACTTTAATTACTTTTAATTACTTTAAAATAAGTATATAAGAACAAGGTATTTTTTAAATATTCAGTTTTGAAAATTTAATTTTATGTGTATTTTACTTGTAACTGTATAGTTTATATACTGAAAAATTTATAGTCAGACTGCATCTTCAAATGGAAAAACAATTTAATAGTCGTCAATAAAAATTATATTTTTTTTCATAGGTACATAAGAACTTGTAAAGTACACAAGCAGAAAGTACATAAAGAGCTTTTAAAAGTTATCCATTCTGGCATGAAATCTTGTTTTTATTAAAAATATAGGGATTTTTAGTACATATGGAATTACTTTATTTGATATAACGATTGCCAATTTACTGTTAAATGCATGGCAAGACCTCTCTTTCACTTTGGCTAGCAATAACATTGAAATAACGCTTCTTTTAATGAATAGCATGAAGTAATAGTGTCTATCATAGTTGTAACTTCTTCACACTAAATTATTAAGGGAATTCTTAACGGAACTTTCATGACAAACTGTTCAGTTTTGAGATTAGTAAAAGCCTAAACAAATCTTAATGCGCTTGTAGCGACATAGTAAAAGAGTTCTTTTTAACTATTTATATCCTAAGCGGCAGTCACTAATATTCGACGCTTCAGCATAAAATAGTCAAAACGTGTAATTTTATTTACAAATTGCTCGAAAATATTTTGAGATTTACAAGTTGCCTTGTCTTTACGCATAGTGCCATTACAAAAATAATAAGAAACTCTTGATTATTCTAGTAATTTGACATCAATGCTCATGCCAAATTTCAAGTGTTTAGTTGTCAGAAAACACCTAAAACCTTTTTTGGTGAGCGTGAAACTACGTTATGATTTAGTTTAGTAGAATGGTCCATTTAAATGCTGTATTAGTAGCTTGATCTCACTGTGTAGTGTGCCACAAAAATAAGCTTTAGTTAATTACTTGATTATTTGCTCAAATTTACTTTTAGTACTACCGAATAAATTATATTAGGGTGCTTACTTCAGTATTATAATTATTTCTGAGCAATTTTAGTACCAATGAAAAATTAGAAAATATGATAAGAAACTACAGATATTTGCTTCGTCTACGGATGAATTAAAGTCACTGATGCACAAGCTGTGTCCAAGTGACTGAAATACAGACGGTGAGTCTTGTATACTCTGTCAATCACCAATTCTCATATTGATTTAATAAGCTTATTAATCTTAATACATAATGCAAAAATGATGTTCTCTGTTAACATTAGCATTAATTTAACAATAATTTATTTCAAACGGCTGATAAAAAAAATCATAAATATGACACAAAAGCTTGGCTAGTTTGGTTTTAACTGTAAATGTATAAGGTACTATCTACTAACTAATATTATTGCACTCCCTGAAGTAGACTTATGGGTTTTCTAGACTATGAAACTTTGTTGTCATGACCTATATTGGTGTGATGGTTTAGAGAGAACACAGGAGGAAGGGTAAGCAAGTGTAGAGAACTGCCCTGCAGCGAAGCGAAGGGCTCTCGGCTAGTACTGTTTATGTATTATTTTATGTTTAGTTTACATTATGAAAAGTAACAGAATTTCTATACAAACAGCATAAAAACCCTCTTTCTTAAAAGGTACAGATTTTACATTCTTTTCTTGGTGGATACTTTCTTGCATTAGTAAAACTTACCTGGTTTTGTTCTGTGCTGATTGAAGAAACACATTATGCTTTGTAATTTATATATATAACAAATGTACAACTGTAGTTGTTATGGTTTAGTAATAAATATATCTTATTAATTTTATTTAATCTACGGAAGAACATTGCCCAGGTTGCTATTTGCATGGCTTCTACATTGGTCAAGTTTGCTAGAATCGTTGAAGTGTATCGATATCTTCAGAAGAAAGTCTCCTTTTTCCTCGTGATTCTTTATCTTTGCTTAGTTCTATGTCTTTCTGTCCTTTTCACTATGTTTGATATATCCTAAATGAAGTAAAATCAGACTGATATCTCAGTATAAATACATGTAATACTTACGTCGGTCTAGCTTTCTCTTGCTTAAAGAAAATCAGAAACAACAAAGAAACATGTTGTAAGTATAGAAAATAAAATATAGTAGATGAAAAGAACCAAGTATAATATAATTAATGCAAAACAAGAGAAATAGTTATAACATCAGAGTAACTAAAAGACTTAAAGGAAAACTTGGGCAAGAATTCTCTGCATAGGCGGAATACCTTACGTACTCGTAAATCTACATTTTCTACTTGAGACATTAATTTGTAACAATTATTACTGAAGTATTAAGATCTAAGTTAACAAGTGTTATTGTATCAATTAAGCACAATTCGTCAGGATAATAATAACAAGCAAAATGGATACTAATGTATTACAAAATAGAATTAAGTTAAAATACTTATGGTAACATGATGATAAGGCTTACTGTTACATACAGCTGAAAAGTCTGTAGAATAACTACCACAATATTGAATGTATCATAGTCTTAACTTATCTTTAGATCTTTACAAGACATATTGTTTTAAAACCCAATTTTTATTTCAAATTATAGTAATATACAATCTCAACGTTTAATACTTCCATTTTCCAGGTATTCAAGTCTCTTCTTGAGTTAGGCTGCCATGTTGCATTCAAAAACGCTGTAGAGAATATTACCCCATATATATCTTGAGATATCTGGTAACAACAAATATGAATGAGGATGGAACATCATGTCATGGACAACATAAAAAATTGTTACTGAAAAATGCTAGTTAAATAACAAGGCAACTTTGTTGAATATATAATGGGTAAAGAGCACTATTTTAACCAGCAGACGTGAATTTACATTAAACTAACATTTAGTCATGAAGTTCACCAACTTCCCTTTGGACACAATGAAAGAAAATAAATTTATAAAGAACAAAAGTCTATGATATATTGTCAACCATTTATGATATTTAATGTATCTGAGTCAATCTAGAAAGGCTCATTTATCTTCTGTTGAAAAACAACTGCCTATTGGAGAAATTATTGAAAGATGAACAAAAACCATTTATCCTTTCCAGGGATTTTCTTCAGAGTGGAAGATAACTAAACTTATCCAAACTAACAAAAACATGTGATACAAATCACATACAATTAATCTTTTATTATTTGTGTTAATAATATATTTTGTTGTTATTTCAACATGTGTCTATCACTATATAATATATTGGTATGGCTTGAAAATTGTATTATCTTACAATATTGACTCTTTGAGTGCCAATGGCGAATTTTGTATGACATTAAAAAGAAATACACCAAAAATAATACAAAATATTTTAACTTAATATACTATCTGTTTGATAATTAATTAAGGATTGCTGTTTTCATAATACGTCATTTTAGCACTCTTAGGTTCGAAGAATATAGACAAACAATCTATGTGGCATGATTGTTTTGACACTGTGTATCAGTTCCCTTTCATGTGCTGAGTTTGTTTTGAAAGTTAATGTTCTTAATAAAGTTGTTTATATTTAGATTTTAAGTGTTTAGATTTCTTATGGATTGCTCAGGGTCTCCTCTGAGTGGAAATACCACAAAGAGAGCTATTCAAGATCACTTAATGAACTAGGTAAATTGTATGTATACAGTATACTGTATGTAAAACCTAAGTTTTCAAATATATTTTGCATACATACCATTGTTTTATGACACAATTTTAAGTCATACCAATATAGAAGGTGTCTCTAAAAAAGTGTCCTGACTGTTAATTTTCGCATTCTACACCTACAATTTAGAGAACAAAATTAAAAAGATAAAATTTTTTAAATCTTGCTCAGTTTAGAGTCTACATGTTTTTTTTAGTTTAAAAAATAACTGAAGCATGGTTTGAACAACTGACTTTTTAGTTTTGCACACTTCTTATTACTAACATCATTAAACAGACAAAATTAATTAAGTTATCATCATTAATTGGTAGCAATTTTACAGTGTTACTACAACTATCTTATAAACGGTTTATCTTGTAAAAAGGTGTATACAAAATTTACAAATAATGTGTGTTTTTTAAAGAAATAAATACGTTAACAGTAGGTGTACTCATATGTCCGGTGTATATATATTCAGTAATTAAAATTGGAAGTGTACAAAATTACCGTAAAAGTTTATACTAAAAAAGTTAAAATAAATAAGTCATGAAAGCAATAATTGCCCAAAACATTTCTCATTACATAGTAACATTGGATATGGTGGGATTGAGTTTTAAGGTGAATTCCTAAGATCCAAATAGCCAATAAAGATGGAAGATAGACATTGGCATCATGTAAATGTGAACAAAAGGAACGTTTACTCTTTTCAAAATAGTGTACAGTAAAAAAATCTTACTTTATTTATTTAGCTTACTCAACAATGAAGGAACATATTAGTTGGTTTAAAATTATGTTTTTGGCTTCAGTGGGGTTTTTAACAGCAACAACATAAAGGTAAAATTACTAAAGCATGTCCAGTTATTTTAATTTAGTATTATTTGAAAACATTAACTTGTCAGAGGTTTATTTTTTATAATTTTTATCCCAATTCCCTTCCTAACTGTGGTCCATTTCCCACTTGAATGTGAAGGCTCGGCTAAGTGTCATTGGCACAAATATCCGAGCTCTCCACCGCTCCGGGACTGTTTGTGGACTCAAAGAGGAAGTTTGTTTGTTTCCTCGAGTTCTCTGTGTTTGTAGCATATATCTGAGGAGACGAAATCCAACACAGACATAAACACTTTGTCAAAGCAAACGGAAATCTAATAAACACCATTTATAATCTCTTCACTGAAGCCTTACTTTTGTAGAACTGTCTTTGACTTTTTAATGTTAATAAAACAGACTTTAAAATCTAACTTTTAAAGTAAAACTTAATTAAATAGGTTTATTTTGGTTTTTGAAGCATTCTATTTAGTAGCGAATCAACACTTTACCGATATCAATTACTTAAATAATAATATACTTAATAATAAGTGTTAAGAGCTTTTTAAGTTAGTTATCTGTGTTAACTGCTCTTCATGACAATTCAGTTAGAAGATGTGTTTGGAATAGTTATATAAAAACACATTTTCACCAATGTAATATTTATATTAACATGACATTTGATTTATAACTAAATCTTTGTAACATTGGTCTGTAAATAAAAAAAAAAAAAATATATATATATTTTTTTTTTTTTGAAGGGGGGAATGCCATATATACATATATATACAGGGTGTTTCGCGAGAGGTTGGCACAACTTCAGAATATGATAGGAGACATAAAAAAAAGCAAAAAAGTGTCTCACCTTCTTAAGTGTCTGTCGGCCTGTATGTGTTTTTATTAAAAAAATTATATCTCAAACCTGGTTTGAGCTAATAATTTGAAACTTGGGATATTTGCTAACCTAGTTAGGGGCAGTCTAAAATAAAATAGTAAAAAAATTATCTCTATCAGTTTCAAAATGGCAGCCATAAGAAATTTTACAAGTTAAATAACATTAAAACCATTATTTGTATTGAAAATGTATTACACTATTTTAATTTTGTAAATTTAATAAGAAATCCAAATATAACTCAATTTTAAAAATAGGTTTGAAAATAAAAGAGTAAAGCACTTTTTCATGGGTATGCTTGTTTAAGGTGTTTCATTTGTATAAAGTTTACTAACCAAATGTATAATTTCATTGTCACAATAAACAGCTGTTTTCAATTATTTTAATTATCAGCTGTTTTTATGTGAAGTGCTTTTTCATGTATGCTTGTTTTTTTTTGAGTTTCCTAAAAAATTGGCCTTTAATTTAATAACGAAATTTATTTTACATTAAACACAAGTTGAATAAATGTATATTATAAATGCTGTTCAATGTAACGCCCTCCTTCAGCAATGCATACTCAGCCTTAAATAATTAATTCAGCAATGCATACTTTAATTGAAATAATTAAATACAGCTGTTTTTAATGTCTATGAAATAGACCTCACTCACCAATAATTAATATTTGAACAGTCAGAATTTTAATGGTACTCTTAAATCCAAACTAAATGGCGTGTAGAGGGGAGGGAATGTTTACTTCTCCCTCCACAGTTCCCCTCCAGCGACATTGGGCTGCAAGGTACAGCCACGTACAAAACATAATAAATCAATGATGGTAAAATACTTAACTATGGTTAGAACAAATTTAATTATGTTGGTGAAGCTGGCAATTACTCTATCACTTAAATCATCAACAATACTTCAATACAACTCAGTTGATTAAACAACATAATAGAAGATCCAATGTAAACACTGTGGCAAGTTGGGCATTGTTGTAATGGCAGGTCCGTGCTTCTAGCAGTGACTGTACTAAGAACGTGCGACAGCTCGTGGTAGGGGACATAATGTGTTACGCCTGCGCTGTTCGCAGGCCATTTACTATGGGTCGGATATTACTAACCAACCAATCGTAATGAATTTCTCGACCGTGTCAAGTGTAAAAAGTAGCGTTAGTTGAAAACGTTGCTTTCATTTATGATTCTTTCTGGTCTGGGGATGGTAGTCCGAAATCAATGACTACAGTATATGTACTTATGATGTAATTTTGATGGCAGAGAGGTCTTTGTAGCCCTAACTTTTCCTCATAAGAAAAATAAAATAAAAACTTTTTCATTTCATTAAATTTATGTTGTGTAACGTTCTCTTGTTTTGCAATCTTATTAAAACGAAATATGGTAATTATCAAACTGAATTTGCAAAGTTCGTACAGATTAGGAATCCCCTACCCAACGTACACGTATGGAAGCTTGTTGGACACAATGTGAGGCTTGTACCTATTTTCCCAAAACTAACCAGAAACTATTTTAAAGCTGTTTGTTTATATTTACATACTTATTTCTACGTGAATGCGTGAAACCAATTTATATCATCTTACTGATTCATGTAAAGAAATAAATGATTTCGTATGGAAGGCAACACATCGCAGAATGTCTTACAATAGAAAAATGAGAGACATTACAGCTTCACGAAAAGGCCGTATATCTGGGGATGTTTTATAACTCACTTAGATGTTGTTTCGTTAGGCAACAGATGCTGACATTCTTATCTCAACATATTTAATATTGTTGTTTGTTATGTCATCAACATCCATTCTGGCCGATACGTTGATAAAAATAATAAATGGTGCCAGGTAACTGGCACAAACTTTCTCCCTTTCCCTTTGTTAAGTCAGATTGTTCAATAAAAACAGATGTTCAATTAATTACATTTCTAAGGAATGTACAGATTAAAAACTTATTTTTTAAAAATAAAATAGCTGTTCAATTAATCGTATAGCCAGATTTTATTTAAACAACCTTCAACAGCTTGAGTTGTGGTTTCCGGACTTCGGCCAACTTAGTGGGATGATAACTAATAATGAAAATAAAATATAAACAAAATATTTTAAATTGTAATTGAAATAAAATGAAAAAAATGATTTATTTCCACAATTAAATTATATATAACATATAACTTATAAAAGTTACTTCCATAAAATATAACAAATAAATTGTTTGGAAATATACTGGCCACTTAATCTAGTTGTGTGGCCAGGTAAAATAAAATAACCCATTAAAAATACATATATGAATACATGCAGTCTAGCTCCACATAAAAAAACACTCCTGTGGCGTCTGAATAGAAAATATTGCAAATAAAAAATACTTTTACATATTTAGGTACATATAATTCGCTATTTATTGCCTGTGCAATGTTCATAATGAAATTCAGAAACAGTTGAATTTATATTTATACATCATATTTTATATTTTTATGAGAACAATACCAACATTTAAGAAAACTTATACTTCCCTGATAACATCAGAATTATACATATACATAAATATATACATATATCCATACACACATACACATATATTTAGTTTTATAAAAAAGCATAATATAAACAATTTAAATGAAAAAATGTTTAGTTCAAAAACAAGGTCAATATGAATAACAAACAAAATTCTCATCCGTACTTTCATTCTCGCTAAGGTGGAACCCGGCGCGGCACGAAGACCAGCTGGCGGCTGGTAGCCCTCACTCCACATTGCCAGGCCGTCAAAGCTCTGTCCCTGCCGGTCCAGAAGCGCCACCGGGCATTCCACCCAACATTCATTCTACTTTCACACATTCAACAATCATCCATAGTACAACTATACTTAATCTACAAACAAGAAATTTATACTTTGTTGGTTAAATAGCCAGTCTAACAACTTTCGACTAAACTGTTTTACGTTATTTAAATTCCTTATATTTATTGGTACTCTATTAAACAGTTTTGGGCCTAAGTATAAGAATGATCGTTTGACAATCATCTTATTGACCTTTGGTAGTCTAAACTTCCCTTGTAAAACGTTTCTTGTTGTGTAATATAGATTGTCACTACCTCGGTTCCCACTTCTTACATAAAATAATTTTAAAACTTTATATACAAAAAGGTGCTGTAGTGGCAAGACCCTAATTTGCTCATATAACGGGAAAAAGCTGTCTCTGTAATTTGCATCTTTAGTGAACATTTAATCAAAATCGTTTGAATAAAGCTTTACAATTTTTAATGTTTTTGCCCGTAAAACTACTACTAGAGTTAGGGACATGGCGATTTTTACTAACGTATTTAAAATTGTAATTCACACCTTTCAAGAAAATTTATTAAAAATAGTTACAGGAGTTTTTTTGGAAAATTCAAATTTTTATGTTTTTTGCCTATAAAAAAAGACTAAAACTTTCAAAATAAGGGAAAAAATGCTCTGGAGATATTGGCTAAATACAAATACATACCAAATGTCATAAAAATAGATCCATCCGTTTGGTCTCATTTTTTGGACGATCACAATACTTTCTCTGTGTTAACGCATCTGGGAGAAAGTAACATTGACTTTCAGAGCATAAGCCAAAGTAAATTTGTATGTAGTGAATACTACTCAGGTTATTCACGCTCATGTAATCGTTTATAGTCGAGTTGAAATTCGTACAAGCTATGTTAATACCTCATATCTGAATAGTCTAAATTTAGTTAAGGAGGTCATTTGGATCATTTCCGTTAATTCACTACCATAACCATAGCTTCGGTTAATCTAACATAACCAAATTAAACCTAACATAACCTAATAAACATAACATAACTAAACCTAACATAACCTAAACAAACTTAACCTAACATAACATAACCTAAACAAACCTAACACAACCTAACCAAATTATTGGTAGAGAATTAACGGAAAAGATCCGGTCATTTGATTAAACACTGCTGTAGGTATTTGAATTTTGCATTGTAAAATTTGAGGAGTGCAAAATTAACACCCTCTCTTAGGTTGAAAGTCATGGATAAGATGAACTATAGTTTTCTAAACAAACATCTGTTGGAATCAGTACAAGAAAATTAGTCTAACTGCGTATTTACTCAGCTGGAAGACGTGGCTAAAATAGAAACAGTGCTGCCGCGATATTTTTATTGGCATCAGCGTCTAGCACCTAACTTGAAAAATATTATTCACTACTATTCAATAAGTAGATAAGCCTGTAACATTGTTACTGTGATGTCAATCAATTGCAATGCCTTTGTCTATGCTGGTAGTGATAAATTATATTGCAGATATACAACAAAGGGCGTTTCACAAAAACAGTTAAACGACTCCATACACTAAAATTGCTGGGACAAACACGTGTCATTTCACATTTACACGTTTATTATTGGGCCGGGTAGACAACGACCTGCGTGTTATATTTAGCGTACGTAGAAGCTTTGAGAATAATGAAACAGAGGTTTCGTCCAACTTGCACTAAATGTGTGTCGAGTAGTTATTTATCCAGTTTGCCATGCAAGTAGAGCCAACACCTTGTCAGTCCCTCCCTTACACCCCCAAATACTCGAGGATAAACGTAGTAGTCTTCGGTTTTACTTCAAACGTAGATTGTAAGGATGTAGACTTGTGTACATTAGTTGTTCTGTATTTGTAACTGCTACCGAGGCATTCGATGCGGCCATGAGAAGCGACCTCTGTTTCTTTGTGCTCTGTGAGGACAGATTGTGTTCTGTAAGTTATTATTATAACATATTTTAAATACAATATATTTATTCTCTAGAAACATATGCAAACAAAATGAAGCTTATTTAATCTAATTGTTAGTAACTTTAAACGTCTCTTGAACGTAAATTAAGTTTTGCTGGTGTGAATTCACTCTCCCGTGTTGAGGCTGATCGATGCCAATCAAACGGACGCGACGGTTTTGTTAACAACCAATCGGAATAACGAACTCGATGCAAACAACTGTCAACTGGAGTTGACAGCGGCCTTCACCTCCAAGATGGCCAGGCCAGGAATACTGTTACTTACATATCTGTTACAAGTATAGTCCTGCTGTATCTATTTTAGTCGATTTGACACATACAGGAACCGCCATGACGAAACAGGAATAGTCAACATCACATCACTTAAGATTTACTGACACATTTAGTTTTTTCGCGTTTTCTTCCAGATGTTGTTAATTCAGTCAATATAAAACAACAACAACAATAATAATAATAATAATAAAAAAAAAAAAAAAAAAAAAAAAAAAAAAAAACAGTAGAGTTTCGCTTTATTTTGGACTGTCTATAAATTAATAATAACTAAAGTGTTAGTGAAATAATTTGTTTATTGTCATATGAAATAATTATTTTATAATAAACTGACATGTTCTGTTTTCAAATATTGTTTTGATTAACATAATACGTGTTGGAGAGATATTGAAAAAATCACGCAAAAACTGTTGACGATAAAATATAGAAATATATCACGGTGATTGATTTCAGGCAATCACGTTTACCATTTCCAGACCAGAAGAATTCAAAAAGAAATGATAGAAAAAAATGGCGTTGAATTTTCCTACCACAGTTTGCTAGCGTGCGTGATTGGAATTTGTTCATTTCATAATATTATAATTAACAATCATAAAAGAATTGGATTTTAATGAACAATCGTGGAAGTTTCCTTACAATACAAAAAAGTTAATTTCAACTGATCATACCCTTATATAAGTTTATGTTGCATATTAAACAATTGTTCGAGACTATTTGAACAATTTGTAAATCTAAATGTGTCATCACAATGGCCTAGACATACGTTCGTATAATATAAGATAAACTATTATTCACTATCAAACTGGCGAACAAGTGTCTTCACAAATAGTTGTTCATTTTATCAACTTGCCAAACTGTATAAAAAATATCTCAACGCTCAAAGCGCTTTAAACTTGCTTAAAACGATTTTTAGTGTCATGAGCGTTTTATAATGTGAACGAGTTTATGGCATATGGCATGGAGGGGAGCCGCCCAACTACGAGATTGAATGTTGTGAGGGGCGAATGAATATTGGCGAATGAATGCGAAAATGAACGTGTAAATATTATCTCGACGTGGTGTGAATTGAAAAAGTTGTTTTTATAGAAATATTGATGTGTCCAATACATGTAAATCATGTCATTTGTCATAAAGAGTCATGTCATTGCCATAACTTGAATTGTTACTTTCATAGATTGCTTAGATGTACAGTTAAAGCTAGGTTAATATAACATTCTATTACATAAATTAATCAAAACAAGTGGATCCATAAAATTGGCACAAACTTTCCTCCATATTAATCACTAAAAAATAAAAATTTTGAAAATCACCAGTTTGATTCCCAAATATGGTTTTTGCCATAATTAAAAAAATATTCAAGTTAGAAACATACGGTTTACACTAAAATATTTTAAATTAATTAGAATTTACATCTTCACTAAAAATTTAATAAAAATCGTTGGAGTCGTTTTTGAGAAAATTACATGTTTGTATGTTTTTTCCTATAAAAAAGAAAAAAAAATTCAAAAAAGTGAAAAAATGTTCTGGAGATACTGGCTAAATACACCTTCATACCAAATTTCATAAAAATTGATCTATCCGTTTGGTCTCTAGCGAAGTGCACGTACACACAGACAGACACACGTACGGACAGACATACAACTTTTTTCTGTTGAAAACCTCACTTTTTGGGTTCAGGGGATCAAAATCCAAAAATGGATTTTTAGACTAACTTGTAAAAAAAGACTTTTTTGGACGATCACAATACTTTCTCAATCCTAACGCATGTGGGAGAAAGTAAAAAGGATAAAATGATTGTAGAACCATTATATTTCTTAAACAAACAATTAAAATAAATAGGATTTTCATCACTAAATAAAAACTTATTTTGGAAATATTTCGACTTACTATCTAAAATAATTAATTTTCTTATTTATATTTTGTTTTCTACGATTTTAGAACATGGATTGAAAATGATTTTAGATATTTACCGAAATATATACTAAATAAGTTTTTATTTGTTTATTTATGCATTGATCCGTAAAGAAAACTGACATACTGTAATGAATCATTAAATTTCTATAGTAATAACATTTTTTGGATGCTTTAGGTTTCGTTAGGAATAAATATATATTTGTCAATCTGAAAAAAATAATGACAAATTATTTTATCTTAAATTACAACGTTAAAAAACAATTAGGTTACCTAAACATTAGCTGAACATTCGCCGACAAAATTAATGTAATAAGAACCGGGAACACTCCGTTTGGGGACACGGCCAACATTTGATCATAATTAACAGGAAAGTTTGACTTTCTGAAAGAGATAGAAAAATAGTGATTCATTGAACTTGTCTGTTTGATCACGTGAACGACAGCTGACGCTGCCCTCGAGTGGCCACACTCAAGAGCCGTCCTGCGCACCGGCGTCGTGACGCCTCTGTGTTTAGTGCCGGCGACGCTCCTCTCTCTGCCGCACGTCGCGCTCCACAACTCCCTCTCAACTAATTCAAACACAGAAAAAAAAACATTTATAATCATTCAAACATTAAAAAAATAACAAAAAGAACACTTTTTGAATATTTGACACTTTTTATGTTCTCGTTGTTATTGAAATAATTATTTGCATTTTAATTTATTACTGTTACCGTCAAGAGTTATTTTGTTGTGATAAGCGTACTAGATTGGTGTGATAAACTCATCAACATGACGAATTTTCTCACTGGATTTTTACACAGACCTCTGACTGGAAGAGATGCTTGTAAAAGAGGTAAAATTAATATTAGATTTGTGAGTGTTCATTTGTTAAGTTTTAATGCAGTAAATATATTACTTATTAAACACGAAGAAAAATGAGTACACCAATAATCATTTCATAAAAAGTTTAGGTTCAACTATATTGAATGAAAACTTCAAAAAGTTTATACATTTACGTCACCAGTTTGTATACAGAGTACATTATGAAATTTGCTAAGAACTAAATAGCATTTGTATTTACAGTTGTGACCAGTTGTATTTTTTAATTCGAATTTTCAACAGATTTTAGTAGAAAAAAACCGTAGACATTTTGAAAATCGTCAGTTATAGGTATATTATAGCCAATGTAATTTTCGGAAGCAAAACTTAATTTCCACATTTTCTTAATTTGTGACCATTTGGTTTTTTTTAGAAACTATTATTTTTAAATACAGGTAGTAAGTATAACGCTCATCGAAGCTGTTTTTTTAAGTCGTTAAGTAAAATGTAGATTAATTGTGTAAATTAAAAAAAGACCAAATTTTTATTGAGTTGGTGACCATTTAGATTTTGTTTGAAGCATTATTAGTTTCAACTGAAATTAGTTTTAATGACATCATAACAATTATTTTAGTTGTCAGTTATTAAGTAGATTATGTTGTGTAATTTGATGAAAAAGATTACTGAATTTTTACTAAGTTTCAAACCTTTGGGATTAAGAAGAAATTTCAACTAGAGGTAGTGTAAAGGACATCGTAAACATTTTTTAAATCATGATTTAATTTGTAGATTATGCTGTGTAATTTGCTAAAACAAAACTATATAACTACATCATTCACCAATAGAGTTAGTAGAACAAAAAACGCCTTCGTAAATAATTGGTCGGTAGCGTAGTTGGTTCAATCCCAGCTTCATGTGCTTAAGGTTCTCAGTTCGATCCCAATCAGAGTCAATACATTTTGAGAAGGATCAGCTGATTACCACCGGCTGTTCATTTGTCATTGGGCTATTAATTAATGACACTTTCTAAGGAATAGTCGGCCTTAGTTTGTAACACAATGACTACATACGATCATCTACACTCATCACACTCATTCGAAATCCACATTCGCCCATGACGATCGGCGTCTTATGAATAAATAAATAAAAAAAAAAAAAAAAATAAATAAAAATAAAATAGTAAAATGGAAAGGGTTGTAACTGGGAACAGCACGTAACTGTTTACAATAATTTGTGATTTATCTCTTCATCTGTGTACAACAACATTTTATGAACATAGTTTTGAACTAAACTCTATTCGAAATGTATGAGCAATAATCTAATACTATATATTCCAATATAACCTAAGAAAAAAGCTTAAGAACAGTTAACATATTCCAAAACAAGATGATTTGATGTATGTGAAATACTGTATTTAGAAAGTTACTACTGTTAGACGCTCGGAAAGGTACATTTATTAAAGGAATATTACCTTGGGGTGGAATCCACGTTGTGAACATCTGTTTTCATTGGTTATCTTAATAAGCATTTTTACTAATAAGATAATGGTCAAATCCATTCGTTTATCATCATCATCATCATCATCATCAAAAATTGACGTTGACATAGTGAAGACACTTTTTTAAGAAACCATATTTCAATTTTGAAAGGATCAAAAATCTATTACAAAAGCTGTCTAATTTATTTTATACATTATAAATATTGGATGTATTAAAGTTAAAAAAAACAAACATATAAAAATTATAAAAATATACTGTAAAATTTTTTAGTAATAAATTGATAATTTAAAATTAACACATTTTAGTGAACGTAAACTCTGTCAATAATATATACTACAGATTGTAATTACTGTAATTACATGTAAATTCTTAAATTTAGTTAGCCCACAAACAACAGTTTTAAGTGTTTGTCACTGAAAATTGATATTGCCAGCTGCAGGGTTAATATGGTTTTAAGTTTAATAAATAATTTAAATTATTGAATTCTTTTATAATTTAATATGTAGGATGCAACCTGTAAGCCTTCAACAAACCTGTTGGCACTACTGGTGCAGTGCTGTAATCCAGCTACTTGGGGACAAAGTGTAGTGGAGATTGTAGGCGATAGCTTATATCCTCGGTCCTGTTAATACCGACATGGCGTCCGCTCGATGGTGCCATCGAGGTAGACATTACTAGAGAAGTCTGGGGTGTTCATGTTGGTTTGATAGTCAGGGTCCGGATGTAAGGAAGATAATTGAGCATCTGGCTTGTTACTTAGCTGAAAATCAGGCAAATACTACGTGATTCGGATTCCACACAAGGCTGTAGGTCCCTTAGTTGCCCTGATAATTGGGCTATTGATGAACAGCTCTTTCTAAGGAATAATTGACCTTAGAAAGTAGGCCTAACAGTGACTACACTCATTCGGCCCTCATATTCGCCCATATCTCTACAATCGGGTCTTATTGATGAATAATGACTAATGAAAGATTGACTTACACAGTAAAAACTAGTTCGAATAGTGTTGTGATAGTCATGTGCAGAGCGAATTACGTACAAACTACTTACTATTTAATTTTTAAGTTTATTTAGTAAAAATAAATATAAGTAGGTCTACTGTGAATATGTCACTACGTTTGTAAAATTCCATAAGTGTAAGGGATGCGGTAATTTAGTTTGTTACTGGTAAATTAGGTCAGCTGATTGTTAGAAAAGGACTTTAACATCCCGGAGGTCAGGGTTGCCAATCTAACTTTATTGGAGAGTTCAAAGCAAGTAATAATATTGAGTTGACACTTCAATTCCAAAGACTGCCTATTAAACAATGTGACAACAGAACGTTATCCAATTGTTTTTGTTGGCAGTAATCATTTAGCAATATTACAGGTTTCTTTGTTGGACTCTATTAATTATAAATTTAATTCATATTAATTTCTGAAGTGCATTATGCTACTGGTGTAGGCTTCCTTTAAAGTAAAAAATATTTTGCATTTTCCGTTACATATTGAACAATTTTGAAAGGGAAAACATACAATACAAATTATATTTAATTAAAACGACAGGAAAAAGAAATTACCTCAGTGGCCGTTATATATAGATTACAACTAATGTACATCTTTATACATCTGTAGTAATAATTACTTACTTTATCCCTATAGACTTTTGGTGATAAGGATAAAGGGAGAGGCTGACAAGGTGATGGCCCTGTCATCGCATGGCAAAGTGGAGAAATAAGTACTCGACACACATTTGGCGCACTATTAAATGTGACCTGTTTCTTTCTTCCCTGTAACCTTAATGTAACGTGACCTATGTAGCTAAACAAAGCTAACCTAACTTTCCTAACCTAATGAAACGTAATATAATTTACCAGCATGGTGGCCCAATGTCTAAGTCTTCGGACTGCAGAGTCCAAGGTTCGAGTCCCCAACTGAGCTAACGGTCGGTACTCCGTTGCAGGTCCATGTGAACTGGCTTGTTAAAAGAATCCCAAGGAAACGTTACATCACGCACATAACCTATAAAAAGGCCTATTGCAAAATGTTCAAGCTATTCTCGTCTGTCGTCCTTCTGAATAAATGTTAGAAGTTAGAAGCTTTATCTGCCTTCGTTCCTGTAGAAAATCACGTTATCCTGTAGACAATCACGTTATCTGCCTTCGTTCCTGTAGACAATCACGTTATCTTGTAGACAATCACGTTATCTGCCTTCGTTCCTGTAGACAGTCACGTTATCTGCCTTCGTTCCTGTAGACAGTCACGTTATCTGCCTTCGTTCCTGTAGACAATCACGTTATCATGTAGGCAAATAATCAAAAATATTGGAAGTATTCTAATTTAACTCTGAAACACAAGTTTAGCATAAAATTAGCATTCAGTCACGACTTCTGGATACGTGCCCGAAATAAAGATCGAGTAATTCAGTGGATATAGTTTCATTCAAGATATACCTCCCCCTGCCCAGTATTACGCCTCACACCCAGTCACGCCCTATCCGTTTTCACCATTCTTGCCGTTGGTTATTCACTCACCATTTGTTTGTGAATAAGAACTGCTATTCAGAGCAGAGAAATTGTTTCTCGTTTAGTTTTAGAAGTAAATGTAGTGTTTATTGACAACTGCTCTGTAGATGTTTTGACTTTTAAAAATATTTTTAGAAAACATCGGCAATAATGTAAGAGCATTTTTCATCTGACGTAATAAAATGGTTCGTAAATATAACATTAAAGAAGGTAAGAAACTAATCAATTGTTGATTGACAGACTGATACTCTAGGGTAGTCCTACAGCCTCAACCCGTAAATAATGAAGGGGTGTATTTCTATATTTCTTGTCGGTGTTTGTGTCTGGAACGGGATGAGGACAATCTGACAAATCAAAATATGTGGAAAGGATATAAGAAAGTGATAATAATTTGTGTCACATGTATCTATATTATTAGTAGGGAACACACCTGCACGTTTCGCATGCCAACACTACCACTTGTGTAACTTCGCTATATTTATTTACATTGCACTGTTACATTGTTCAAAAATAACTGCTCATGTAAAGTTGTGCCGTCCTAAGCTCTCTAATACGTATGGTAAAAAGTATTATATATATCTAATATTAATGGTAAAAAAGGATCTGATTGGCATATTTATCATCTTACTTAAATAAGCTCCTTTTTAGTACTCATGTAGGACATACAAAGAATATTTGTGCTAAGGTTCATAGTCCAAAGTTTTAAAGTTTTTGAAAAACATTGATCAGTTAGTCAGGGGTATTCGGCTTTTATATTGGTGGGTTACAGAGTTTAAAATACTAAAACACTGCTGGCGACGAGAGGCATAGCCTACTAAGTCGAGTGAATCTAGTCGAGTGCAAATAAGTCGAGCCATGTAGAAATGTATATAATAATTAGATAAATAGAATGTATCTGGGAGTCAGGTAAAATACACATCTAAACTCTGCATAACAAGTAATACGCTAGAAAAATGTAACGTTTTTGTAACCTAACTATATATGAAAGCATGAAACATCATCAATTTTATTACGTGCTCAGGTGTTCCACAAATGTCCTTGAACACGAGCAAAGTTAACATCTCTAAACCATAACATCCATCTAAAATAATCAGATAATAACAAAAGTAATATTTAAACTTGTGTTGAAAAATTATTAAATGCAAAAATTAGTTGGAAATGAATATATTTTCAATACATTTCAGTAAAAAATGTTTTATAATTTTCGCTCAGTACAACCGATACAATTTTACGAAAATAAACTATTTATAATCAAATAAGTGCAGTTTTAGAGAAGCGTACTGCACCAAGTAACGAAGACACTACCACAGAGAAGAAAAAAATCAGAGGTCGCATACGATATTGTGCTAAATGTGTGTCGAGTACAATTGTAGTTAGTTCTCCAATTTGCCCTACGATTGATCGCAGAACCAGCACGTTGTCAGTCCCTCCCTTATTTCCCCCCATCCTCAATTATAAACGTAATAATTATTTCTACAAAAGTATAACGATGTACATTTGTTGTAATCTATTTATAACTCCCAGTGAGGTGTTTGCTGCGGCCATAAGAAGGCGACCTCTGTTTCTTTTTTCTTTGTGGTGCTACTTATAATGATAGTACATTTATAAAAATCTAACGAAAACTTTCCACAGTTGGATTATATTTTCAAAACTATACAGTTTAGAAATTTCTTTATGTTGAAATATGTCGAAATGTAGTTAAATAATTTTTGCTTATAACCTAACGAATACATAAATGCTCGATAATGTATCGTGCAAGTAAGGATTGGATGTTATTGGACTGTGCTATACATATAACGGCAATTACACTAACAAACTAAGGGATTCCACGCCTACATTCAACCTAATATGAGTTAACACTATATATATGACGTATAAATCCCAACTATAAAATGGAACCCACTACTAAAATTACTAAATATTAGTAAACATATGTTTGTGATGTATATAAAAAACTCAGATAAGGGTGTGATTTGATAAACTTAATTAGAGAGGTTAATTGATTTTTCGCTATATACTAATTTAAAACAGATAACCATAATAAGTAATTACAACAGTAATAACTAAAGCTTCCGGTAACGACCTCGTCAAGGTGTTATTTACAGTATTTACATCACCAAACGTTTCGTCCATTCTGAGATGTGGCATCCTCAGTGGCATCTCAGTCTCAGATTAAGCTTTAAGTCTCAATGGTAAGCTCTAATTATTGGTAATGGCACCGGTCGCTTAAGCCTACAAAATAAGATAAATTATTTTGTAGTTAAATTGGAGGTAAACAACCAGTTTAAAATAAACTATGAAAAATTACAATTTAAATAAATTCAAACTATACATATGTAAAGTTTTCCACAAACAGAAACAAGGTAACTGTAAAACTTAATCTTGTTCAAAAAAATATTTTGAATGTAAATAAGTACTTTGTACATACTCTATCGTAATGCTTTATTCACTATTTTATAGATTTATTTACATATTAATTTTAATACAAATATTTATTATTTTGTTCTACCCAGTAAATGTTTATGAAAATATAAACTCATTAATTCACTTATATCAAGTTAAGTTTATCAACAAGGTAATTTTAATAAGAAATGTATAAAATAAAAGTTTATATTTATTCTTTTAACTTTTTGTACTCCTTCCTCAAATTAGCTTCGATAACTTTTAATAAAGATTGATCATACGACAAAACTTTTGTAATTAAATATAACTTGTTTTAAGTTTGACATTTTACATCTCCGATAACCTAGAGCCTATGGTAAATAATTGAACTGTTATCGATTAAAATAACTTGATTAAAATGAAACAACTAAAAACGTTCAACTTATTTGTAATAGCCCATTTTATAAACTGATTTTTCCAAACAAAAACATTCTGGTCATAGCATAAAGTTCTTATTATAAAATAATCAGCTGATTGTTAATATTAAATCAGCATTAATATACAACAATCTTCAACGCTTATCTTTGGAAACGTCCTGGACCACTCGGAGCTGATCAACATGCCTTCTGGCTTTTCTTCCATCTTCAAACTCCACGACGTACATCACGTTTCCAAGTCTTCTAATCACAACAGCTTGCTTCCAACGCTGATACCTTTCGTTGTATATCCTTGCAAGAACGTGGTCTCCAGGTTTAAAGCATCTGAGTTTTCTTAACGCCTGACGTGTACTTTCTTCACTTGAAGAACTTGTATCCTCCCTTGGGGGTCGAAGAAGATCTAATCTGGTTTTAATATTTCTTCCACCGAAGAAATATTAAAACCATTAAGGCAACACCAGCCGAGTTAATGTTAATTAACTCGGCTGGTGTTGCCTTTGTGGTAGTATGGGGAGATCTTCTGTTGGCTATTAGAAAGCGTGCCAGTTTAAGATTAATATCTCCATTTTCATTCATCATTTTATTCAAAGCCACTTTTAGGGTCTGGACATAACGTTCCACCTGTCCATTACACGATGGATGGTATAGAGCGATTGTTTTGTGGTGTATACCATTTTCTTTTAGGAGTGTCTTAAATTCATCAGATGTAAAGCTTTTACCATTATCAGAAATCAATGTTGCTGGCAGTCCGAACCGAGAAAATGTCTCTCTCAATTTTTCAATGGTACTTTTAGATGTAATGCTTCGCACAGGATAGACCTCCAGCCATTTGGTGTAGGCGTCAACTATTAGTAAAAATGTTTGATTCTTTTGTGAATCCCTCTGGTCTGAGGAAGGTGAGCGTGGTTCACCGAAATCGATCACCATAATATTTGTGCATTTTGTGCTTGTATTGTAGTATATTTGTGCATTTTGTGCTTATATTGTAATAAATTTGTGTTGTGTGACGTTTACTTGTACTGTATATGTACCAACACGTATTATGCTAATTAAAAAACTATTTAAAAATGTTTGTCCTCTAAAAGGACCAGCGTGATCAATATGCACTCTCTGGAATGGTTCTTGAGGCTCGTCCCATGGATGATTTGTTGTTTTTGGAGGGTTTCTTTGAAACTGAGAACAAGCTCGACAAACTCGAACTATCTCTTCTATATTAGAATCCATTTGAGGCCACCAAACATAGGCTCTGGCCAAAGCCTTCATTTTGGACATACCAACATGTTCTGAACGTAACTCTTCAAGAACCCTGTCTCTAAGGGTTTTAGGAATGACAACTCTTGTTCCTCTAAAA
The DNA here is from genome assembly GCA_035578905.1 of Stictocephala bisonia. NCBI lineage: Eukaryota > Metazoa > Arthropoda > Insecta > Hemiptera > Membracidae > Stictocephala > Stictocephala bisonia. Next base: position 29,504 of record JAQJVL010003442.1, read on the forward strand.
ATGAACTTCTGGTCCATGGTTAACTCCTCAGAGTATTTATTATAAAGTGGGTGGTGAATCGTTTCACCCTTCATAAGGAGGTCTAGAATGGTCTTGAGTTCTTCATCTGCCTCTGTTTCTTTCTGAATTTCTATAAAACTAACAGGAAGCTGAGATATTTGATCCAAATGATACATCGTTGTCTCGTTTTTATAATCATTCCAAACTGTTCCTTCTACCGGAAGCCGTGATAAAGCATCAGAATTACCGTGCTGTTTAGTTGGCTTGTACGCAATTTCATAATCGAACCCTTGGATGTACAAAGCGTATCGAAGTAACCGATTAGCACTCAAAATAGGAAGCTCTTTGTTTGGGTGAAATATAGTTACTAATGGTTTATGATCTGTTATCAAAAGCCTTTTAAAAGCTTGAACTGAAATTGTAGACACTGTTGACCCAGTATCATACTAAAACGTAACTTGTCTTTGGTCTACCAAACAGTTCACCAACATTTTTTTGGCTTAGGTTGCATTTCTGGTAATTTTTTTTTTTTTTTTTTTAATATAATAAATCGTTTATTTCCGCAATTATGTACAATGTGAACAAAACAATATTTTCTTGGAAAAAATAAATAACTACCAACATCCAGTAACTGGTAGCTATAATACAAATAATAGATAAAATAAAGTCACTCATAGGTGAGTCTTCTTATAAATACACTTCACTGAAGCGTCCACTGTGAAGCGTGTGTAAAATAATACAAAAGTAACCTACTTAAATAACCTATTAAAAGTACACACACACACACACACACACACACACACACACACACACACACACACACACACACACACACACACACACACACACACACACACACACACACACACACACACACACACACACACACACACACACACACACACACACACACACACACACACACACACACACACACACACACACACACACACACACACACACACACACACACACACACACACACACACACACACACACACACACACACACACACACACACACACACACACACACACACACACACACACACACACACACACACACACACACACACACACACACACACACACACACACACACACACACACACACACACACACACACACACACACACACACACACACACACACACACACACACACACACACACACACACACACACACACACACACACACACACACACACACACACACACACACACACACACACACACACACACACACACACACACACACACACACACACACACACACACACACACACACACACACACACACACACACACACACACACACACACACACACACACACACACACACACACACACACACACACACACACACACACACACACACACACACACACACACACACACACACACACACACACACACACACACACACACACACACACACACACACACACACACACACACACACACACACACACACACACACACACACACACACACACACACACACACACACACACACACACACACACACACACACACACACACACACACACACACACACACACACACACACACACACACACACACACACACACACACACACACACACACACACACACACACACACACATATACATATATATATACATACACATATACATACATATATATATATATATACATACATTATAAGTTTTATTGCAAAGTAAATTAACAAACTATAGATGTAAGTGTGCTGATATCTGTAATATCAATTAACCACTTTTTTAGCATTTTTGAAAATAAATTAAACCTGTTTAATTGTTTAATTTCTTGTGGCAACAAGTTGAAACACTTTGGGCCTAAAAACAAAAATGTTTTAGAGAAAAATACTTTATTGACCCGAGGTCTGATAAAATGTTGCTGTGTTCTACTTCTTGTTTGATAGAATAAATTGACTGTACCAGTGTTACCACTCATCTTGTAAAACATTTGAAGAACTTTGAAAATAAACAGATTTTTTACTGGTAATATTTTAAGTTGTTTAAATAGTTGTTCAGTGTGATCTTTTGGTTTACTAAATAACATTATACGAATAAAATACTTTTGTGTAACAAAAATCTTATTTAATAAATAATCATGAGTTCCACCCCAAAACTCGATTCCATATCGCAAACGAGAATCTACAAGTGCAAAATATAACGTCCTTAAAAAGGAAGCATCACATATATTCCTCAGAAAATAAAATGTTCTAATAGATTTTCTTAAATCTGCATGAAGATTACTTATATGAACTTTCCAATTCACTTTACTATCCAGCCAAATCCCCAAATATTTTATTTCGTCTACTTGCTCGATTTTTTCACAATTGCAGTGGTCTACGTCTAAGCATGAAAATGAATGATATTTATAACTATAGTCAAAAGAAAAGCCAAATAAATCAAAATTTAGAATTTTAGTCTTTGAAACATTGACGGTCATTGCATTGCTGTTACACCATGTCCTCAACAAAAATAAATCATGTTCAATGGAGGTTTTAATTTCTTCCCAACTATCAAATGAATAAAAAAAAGCTACGTCATCCGCAAAAGCTGTTATTTGTCCATAAAAAGGTTGCCCTAAAAGATCATTTATAAATAAAGAGAACAGATCAGCTGACAGTACCGATCCCTGCGGGATCCCAATACTATTGCAGCTTTCATCGCTTAAACAATTTTTTACTTTAACTTGTTGCCTTCTACCATTTAAAAAGGACCTAAACCAGTCGGCAGCCACACCACGAATCCCAGCAGCTTCCAGCTTCGCCAACAGCAGGTCATGTCTGACCAAGTCGAAGGCTTTTTTGAAATCAATGAACAGTCCTGATACTTTTCTATTACAATTTAAATTATTGTAAACACTAGTCATAAAATCCCTGACTGCATCCTCAGTACTTTTACCTTTTTTGAAACCAAATTGTCTATCAGAAAGAGATTTATTAATTTCAAAGTAATTTAAAACTCTGCTACGCATCAACTTTTCAAATAATTTAGAAAAAAACTGAAGTTAGAGTAATTGGCCTGAAGTGCTCAACTAAATCATATCTGCCATGTTTATGTACAGGAACAACAATGTTTGTTTTTAAAATAGAAGGAAATATCCCCCTCTCAAAACTTAAATTAATTATCTTAACAAGAGGATCAGCAATGACATCTATAATTTGCTTCAAAAACAATACATTAAAGCTATCAAAGCCGGATGACTTTTTATTTGCCATATATTTAACAATATTTATTACTTCATAAACATTTGTTGGTTGGATAAAAATTGTATGGGGTACAGTTAAAAGGTTTAGGTCATTTACTGAAGTTTTTATACTATCATTCAAGGTGGAACTACTTAAAAAGTAACGATTGAACTCATTAGCAATTTTCTTAGCATCCTGAACTACCTGTCCATTATTAAGAGTTATTTTATCAATGATTTCAGATTTATTCCCCATAATGTTATTAATCAGACGCCATTTCTCAGCAGGATTATTACCACAGTTTAGAAAAAGACTTTTGTAATATTGGTTTTTTTGGAGATCTAAGTCAGCAGTTAATTTTCTTTTGAAACGCATATAATAGTCCCGAAAAGGACCGTCATACGGCCTTTTCTTTAGAATTTTATACAATTTATTTCTTTTTTTAATTCTTTGGAATAATGTATCACTTAGCCATGGGCTAGTTTGTTTTGCTTTATGAAATTTTATATTAACCACAGTAAAGCTTGTATTTTTATTTACATAAAATGTTAAGTTTTCATGAAAAATCTTAAACATTCCTTCTACATTGTCACCCTCTAGTAGTGAATTCCAGTCAATTGACCCAAGATCAGCTTTTAATTTGGTGTAGTTAATAAATTTCAGATTAGCTTGATCTTTGCCATCTAACTGCTTGTTTAGAATCCCCTGATACTTAAAAGACACACCAACTGCATGATGGTCAGTCAAATCAAGATCAAATATTCCCGTTTTAAAAGTATTTAAATATTTATATCGCACAAAAATGTGATCTAAACAGGTTTTGGATGTTACAGTTACTCTGGTCGGTACATTAACAAGGGAAACAAAACCATTATTACAGAAGAGGGATAAAAAATTGTCCTTTTCAGAGTTCTTAGATCCGTCTAAAATATCCACATTCATATCTCCCGTTACAATAGCATTTGTCTCTAATAAAGATAAAACAAGTGGAATCTCATTAAGAAAGTATTTAGTACTAAAAGAGTGAAGTCTGTAAACAGCAAGGAGTGAGAAAAGGGTCTGATTGACCTTGAACTTGATAAGCGTGCAGTCTGCTGATAAGAGCTTACAATCTATCTGTACAGCATTGATGTTGTTTCTGACATAAACCATTGACCCACCTGATCGATAAGTCTCATTACAGCATGCATAGCATGTATAACCAGGGATTTGATACATTTGTACCTCAGATTTAGCAATCCAGGTTTCACTCATTACTATAAAGGTTGGCCCACCACTATCAAGTAAATCTTTAGATACTGCCATAAACAAGTTAAAATTCTTTCTCAGGCTACGTATGTTAACATGCAGAAGATTTAATTCATTAGGTGTAAAGCTAAAAATACTATTTTCTAAAGTGTGGAAATAAACATTATCAACTTGTATGCTATTATCCATACATATATCTAATTAATCTTGCAGGACTATAATTGAGATAAATTAATGTAACAATTAAAAACTATTGCAATTGAAATATATTAACTATTCCTCATTGACAGAAATATTACACATAATACGGTAGATATGCGCTGACACTAGTTTCAGTTGTTTTAGGAATCCTGTCTATTTTGTCATGCAATATAAATAAATTGTATTTCTAATTAACATATCCATGCATGCAGCAGTTATAGTTAAAGATAAATAGTAAACGTAATGCATTTAATAAAACAATATTCTTATTTATTTGCATGCACCATATATGAATAATGTATTACATACAATACTGCTAAATCATATTGCAAAAGCATTGTGGTAAACTGAAGTACATTGTGGATCATTGAGTAGTGCATAAATATATAATCTATTATAGGTTGAACCATTGTAAACATATAAAAAATACAAAATATTCAAAACATGACTATATCAAATTGACATAAAAATACTAAAAACCTGCTTTGGGTTTCTAATCCCACTGCATATTAAACTGAAGATATCCATTATTACAATATTAACATGCATGATTATAAAATTAAGAGTGAAACCATACCGGCCATTAAGCAATATACCAGTAAGAATATCCAATAGCATTTTCTTTAGTTATGGAAACCTATTAAATTTATGCTTAAAACTATCTCCGTGCAACCACCTTGCAAAAATTTATTGTAATAGTAAACAATTCATAAACACTCATGCGTGTGCATAAAATTAAAAATATAAAATTATATAAATTATTAAAAAATTATCATGCTTGTTTATAAAAATAATCAGTAAACATAAACCTCTCACTCGCAATATACAAGCATACCACTATTGAAACAAAAGGTATAGACTGAATTTTCAAAACTAAATACATTCCATTACAGACATTTGTTTACCTAAATATAAAAAAAACATAAATTAGTACTATAAATAGGAATTTTGTGATCTCTTTAAATAAAATAAAAGAAAATATCAAAACAATCATAACCTGTCAAGCCTACACTGATCATATACATTTTCCCCATTCGTTAGTGTAACGACTACAAGGCCTATTTCATCTCTTCCCATCTTACTCTTTTCAGTTCATCTACACTATTCACCCTTACACATCTCTGCCCGTCATTCTTCCTGGAAAAGAACCTACCATCCCTAGACCATACATATTTTACCTTTAACTCTTCACTAACCTCTTTTAACTGTCTTAGTAGAAGTTTATTAGCAGGAGTAAGGTGCTCACCCACGTACACACATGTCTTGGGGAAGTTCTTGTTGACGTCACTGGCTAGGACAGTCTTATTTTTACGATAGGCCTCAATCCAGGTGTCTCTCTGGTTACGGGTGGTGAATCTTACGATGAGGGGCGAAGCTCGTGACCTGTTGAATGTCGGCACTCGGTGAGCTGCCACCACGACGTTCTCCTCCAACTCCACGCCGATGGCTTGCCCAACGTCCCGCAAAAGAGCCATCACATCCTCATTTGGCGAAGTAGGAAGACCATTAATTTCAATATTTTCACGACGTGAATATTGCTCCAAATCACGAATTTTGGTTTCTAGGTCAGATACTTTTTTGTTTAAGGAAACATTATTCTTCTTTAGCTCTGCATTTTCACTCAAAATAATCTTATTTTAGTTTTTAATTTCCTCCATGGCTTTAGAGGTCTCATCTAATTTATTAGAAAAGAATTCGAGGGATAATTTAAACTCTTGAAATTGGCTGGAATGAATGGTTCTTGAGTTCCACAAACACCTCCTTCTTAAAGTCATTTAAGATGCTTACCAAGAACTCCTTGGTGATTGGAGTTGCTGGCTCACCTGATTTACTGTTCCCACTTGAAGGTGGTTTGTTTTTGCGACACTCTTCACAATACCACGTAGTTTTCTTGGAGTTGCGAGTTTTTACTGAGTCCGTAAATTCGCTGGCAATGCAGGTCAAATGAACCACCTGCCCACAAGATCCAGCACACTTAATTGATTCATTGGCAACACCGCACAATACACCACACACTCCACAGTTATCCGCCATTAAAACATCAATTTATTAATATAATTCGGAAATATAATGTAATTAAACAAACAGAACAGACCGCCTGCAGGAGCACGCACTAACAATTATCACTGTTCAATTGTTTCATGGATGCATTATGTTGATCTGGTGTCATATCTGATCCGGTTTATAAATTTTCATCCTCTGCTAACTGTTTTCTTTGTCCTCCTTTCCACTGGTTTCGACATACTCGTTTTATATGACCCACTTTCTTGCAAATGAAACATGTTGCTGACTTGAACAAACAGTCTTCTTTTCCATGGCTTGTAGATCCACAGCGGTAGCATTTTTCATTTGTCTTCGGCTTTTCATTGGATAATGATTTTTGTTTGATAATACTAACACCTTCATTACCATGTATTAGGTCAGCCTCTTCTGTGGCCTTTTCCATAGCCTGGGCAGTCTCTACAAACTCTGAAAGGGACATATTATCATGACTTTTCAGCAGTTTTTTCAATATATTTTTGTTGTGCAACCCTGATATTAACTGCTGTCTTACGTGTGCTTCTTGAGTTGATGCCCTGCATTTTTCACATTTGAAGTTCCAATATTTAGCCAACTTCTTTAAATCACAAAGGTACTGTTTTACAGACTCTCCTTCTTTTTGTTTTCTTCCGGTGAAATTGCATTGTTCAGTGATAAGGCTTGGTCTAGGGTTGAGTAACTTATCAACTACATCTACCAGTTCCTGGTACTTCCTTGAGCTAGGTCTGTCTGGACTAAGATGATCGCAAAGCTGCTGGTAAGTACTTACACCCATAGTATGAATCAATATCTGAGTTTTTCTCATGTCATTATTTTCATCAACACTCACCATAGCAAAATAATTTTCAAGTCGTCCAATGAACGAGTCCCATGTTTCGGTGTCTTCTTGAAACTTTTCAAACGCAACATTACACCAAGCACCTCTCTCCTCTTGCATCTTGTTTTTGCTAACTTCTCTTTCTGTTTCAACCAAATAGTCACTCTGATTCTTCTTTCTTCTTGAAGTCATTTTGTTTAGTTTTCCTCGTCGCCAATAAAATAACTTGATTAAAATGAAACAACTAAAAACGTTCAACTTATTTGTAATAGCCCATTTTATAAACATATTTTTCCAAACAAAAACAACAACATTCTGGTCATAACATAACGTTCTTATTATAAAATAATCAGCTGATTGTTAAGATTAAATCAGTATTAATATATAACATCAATTTTTAAAACATTAAATAAAATGTTCCTAGGACATAATTCTTTATTGTATATGTTTATTTGGTTTTGTAATTTTTAAAACCTTTTTCTTCTCAGTGTTGTTAAAGAACATCAAGAATGTCCAAGCTTAAAGGTGCCTTCATTTGATGCACTTTAAAACCCAACATAGTCTGTTTACCGTAAGTTCATAGTTCCCAAAATCACCACTAGAATGCAGCTCTTCTACTTGTATTGCCTGTTGGATCACACATGTCTCTAGATCTTGTTTATACTATTATCACATTATTGTGTAATTATCTTTTCTTCTGTGTTACTGTAGTGTGATTCTTATTTGTTAAACGTTTTAATAAATACATATCACAAAAGTGGTAATTTTATCCATCAAGAACAGTTAGACTTACTTTGTGTATTTTTATAAGTTAGGTTTGTACAGATTTTTCATATGTAGCGTCATTGTTAGTAAATTTATTTTTATTATTGTTTGTATTACCTTTCAAAATAATAATAATTTCCAAATCCTGAACATGTTTACGTGACTATTAATGACAGAAATATTCCTAAGGTAGATGATATTCAAGTAGACATTAAACTTGACGAACTTGTTAGGCCTTCTAAACAATTTTTTCTTTAACAATTTTCTGATAAGTGCATGATACCCTTGAAAATAAAAACCTGAAGGCAATTCACAGTATAAGCCCAATAAACATTTTACACAATATCGGAAAATGAATCTGAGTTCAATCAAAATAGCGTCAAATCTGAAAATTTTTTTTCCTACTGTCGGCGCAGAAACTGTTATGTACCCGATTAAGCTTTAAACAGATACTTAGAAACTAAGAGGACTATAAAAAATCCAATCTCACCATTGTTTTTCTTATTTTTTGTAAATTATAAAATATGGATTTTTTAATTTTAATATACGTTTTCATAATTTGTACCGCAGTTAGAACAAAAAAGTACTAACATTTTAAGTAGTTTACACTTTTATTAATAAAAACACGTCAGTGCATCGCATTATATTTTAATTCGCAGCTGCAAACATTTTTTTAATGAGTTTTATAAATTTCATAATTTTAACTTTTCACAAAAAAAGTTCTTATCAGTTTCCTGAAACAACGTTTTCTTGGCTTCTAGAGGTTGTAAAGTTATTTACTTAATCTCGATGTAATCCTTTGATTTAAATCAATTCAAATTGATTCATTTAAAGCAATTTTAAATTGATTTAGATCGACTTATAGATAATAGACCTTTCAATCTCGTATTAAAATATTAATGCCAAATATTAACGGCCTTTTAGGAATTACAGTGTAAAGTTGATTCACAATGAAAAATAATTACAATTTCGCAACTTTTTTGTTCACACTAGTTTACAAATTACCGAAACTTATAATTAAAAAATCCATATGTTTATCGTACAAATAAACGAGGAAAATAATGGTGTAATTGGATTTATCATAGGCTTCTTAGTTTCTTAGTAAACTATCTTCAAACTCGGGTACACATATTTTGCAATATTCTGGCTCTATGGACGTTTGTTCCTTTACAAGAGTATAATTTTGCTTTTTAACTGATAAAGCCTTGTATAAAGACTCTTTTAAAGAGGCTGAGAAGGCTTAGTTGCTCATTTATGCAAAATAATAATCACTTTGTAAAATGAACATTGTTACTTCTTAGACAAACTAATCAAGTAAAATTAGCATTCTGTCAGTGGCGAAAGTCAAGTGACTGAAATGAAGATCAAATAATTCAGAGGATATGGTTTCATTCACGCCATACCACCCCTTTAAGAGCGAACCACCCCCAAGAGCGTTCCTCCACCGGGTTGACCTTCATTGTTCATCACCCTTTGTGCTAGTGGTTCTCACTCGCCGTTTGTATGCAAACACAACTTTTATACGACTTGAGAGCGTTTCTCATTGTGAAACAAAATCACCATTGTTCTTCTGGAGGCAGTCATTAGCGCTCATTTAAAGTAATGACACTCACTGATGGAATTTGTGTTTTCACTTTTCGTTCTCTTTTAAGGTCTTCTTTATATGTAAAGATTTAGAATTGAATCTCAAGGTAAAAAGACAAATTTAACCTGTCGGTGACTGAAATAAAAGAATTGAAATATGATTCAATTTCAGTATTACAATGTGCAGCCTTCCACCCATCTAAACAAACATGACAAGGTCAAAAAAGGTAAAAATACGTTCTCTGCACATCATCAGTAATGGGTTGATAGTGAGCGTAGAATTAAATATTAACTCATGTTAAAAATAATAAAATTAACTCCGAAAAAATTCAAACAAGCTTTATTACTTTATAAAGTATTTAATCAAATAAAAAACTGATTGCTTTTAACATTTAATTATGTTTGATCTTTCATTTTGCATTAACCTTAATTGATACAATTACTGTAACATTCTTAAAAAAATAAAATAAAAAAACCAGCTTATTTACATTGAGTTTAAAATATTGTTTTCTAAAACCTGCTTTATTCTATTGTATATGTCTTGTATGGATATTGATCTATTTACTAGGCTGTGTGTTCATTAGAAATATCATGATTCATAATAATACACGGCCATTTTAATTTCAGTAAACTAGCCATATTTAAATTGAAAATAAGTTTACAACTGACAGATTGTTAACAGAGGATATTAACAGAATATTAACAGAGGATATACTTTTCAGTGAGTTTACTACATAAAGATAATAAGGGTTTCATTCTTAATTAATTATTATATCAATTAATTAAATAATTAATTAAATTATTATATCAATTAAACGGTTTCGATGGGGGGCTGGAAGGTTTCAATATATTTGAGGGGGAGGAAAACCTGTACACTTTTACTGTACGTGTCTGGCTGGGGGGAGAGGAGTCTGCAATGATCTACGTGCCTTTATCTATGTGCACTAAATCTATGTGCCTTGCTGGCGGGAGTCTTCAATGACTAATGTATTCTAGACACATAAGCGGGGGGGGGGGGGCTTTGACGTCTTACACGTGAATCGCTTAAAGGAACTTTAATGCCGTTTGAGTGTGTGGGAGTCGGTGAGACGGTCCCCAGCATCTCATGAATCAGGGTGGGTGGAGGATCTTAACATCTTATTCATCTCGTGGCTGGGTGGGAAGTTGTTAGACGTTTTATTTATCAGGGTGAATGGGAAGCTCTTAAAAATTTAGTTTGCCAGAGTGGGCGGGATTATCTTAACATCTTTATATCTGGCTGAGTGGGAGATCATTCAACATCATGTGTCTTATAAGTTTAAGAGTCTTCAACGTTGATGTATCTGGGTGGGCAGGAGAGTCTTCAACGTTGACGTGTCTGGGTAGATGGGAGGGTTTTTAACGTCAGATTTATCTGGCTGGGTGGGAGGGACTTCAGCATCTTATGTACCAAGTAGGATGTGCGGTTCTTCAACTCTTACGTGTCAGGGTGGGTGGGAGGCTGTTAACGCCTTTTTGTCTCATATCAACGTCGATGTGTATGGGTGTGTGGTACTGCCTTCAACATCTTGTGTAAGAGACGGTTTGAAGAATCCTAATGCCATAAATATCTGAGTGGATGGTAGTACTTTAGTACCTACAATGGGTGAAAGGAAAGGCCATGAACGTAGTTTATTCCTGGGTGAGCAAGAATTATTTTGGCATTGAATGGAATGGCTGTCTAGATCGAACACGTCAGTTACTATCCATATATTATATTTGAAAGTAAAAAAAGAACACCATCGTGATTTTGTATACAAAATATCCTGATTTTAAACTCCAAAGTTACTCTTCATTGAAATAAGCGAAAGCCACCTGTTTTATCTTTACATTCGATTTCAAGGTCAAAATATATCTGAACTGTTGCTATAAAAAAAACTGTTCTGATGTTATAAAAAATATATCGTGTTGATTTAATTAGGAATCTGAAACAAATGATAATAATATATCTATAAAGTTGAAAATTTATTTATTCGTAATAATACGCCGATCGTCAAGATGAGCGAATACGCTTTCGAGTGAGTGTGATGGGTGTTGATGAGTGAATGTAGTCGATAGTCATTGTTACAAACCAAGGCCGACTATTCCTTAGAAAGTGTCATTAAAATAGTATTTTAACTTAAATTTCTGATCTGGATCTGAATATAACTGGTTAATTTAAACTAATTCATAGAAATTGGTATTTTCTAAGTAGAGTAGGTACATGCAAGACAAATTCAATTGTTTACCTTTGTGATGGGAAGATCGTAAATAGTTAAGTTTTCATCAATTAACAACTCGTTGTCAATGCACACAGCTGATATTCACAGTAACGGAAATGCCAATCAATGACTGAACAAACGACTGGTCTCATTAAACGACAGTGAGTAAACGACGACTGTTTGGTTTGCGGTCCCATCGTTAGTTACAGCGTAGATCCCATGATGAAATGGCCGAAGGCTCTGTTGTGTTTGGCCACCTCGTATACGGCGTATAAATTGGACTGATTGATTTACTTTCAATTTACTTATTTTGAACCCAGATTTCGCAAAGATAAGACACAACACATAACTGTGCATTTTGGTGGAACGTTAATGCTTGACTCTTGAGTGTGTTTATAGAGTATTAAAATAATTACATTTCATACTGTGTAAAAACTATAACAGTTCATCTAAAACACTGACTTTCACAATTTTTTTACTAATCATGAACTATGTGCTTGTGACACCATGCAGCTAACGAGTTTGATTTAATTTATCCATGTAGTTTGAAGGTTGGTATGAATCATATTTTGTGCAGTGAATAAAATTCACTAACGCAGTTTCAATTTGCTGAAACAATTTAGATTTTGAATGTTAAAAACTAGCAAATATTTATAGTTTGAACTTTTCAATTCATTGTTTTTCATAAGCTACAAGAGTGAAAAATGTAAGTTACTAATTAATTTGCAGATATCGAGAACCTATTTATGCAATCCAGTATGTGAAAAAGAAAACTGTTTTAAAACGGATTTTAAATTGTTAAGTTGTGTAGACAGGGAGCACACAAACCAATAAATTGTAATTATTTGATAATAATGATCTTGTCTACAGCATGGCAAAACGTGTAATTTTGGTAAACTCTAATGAATTCAAAACAACTTGTCATGAGCTGAAGAATCTTCTTTAATACCATGTGTTGAATCCTGCTTGTTGTACATATTGAATCCTGCTTATATTTCGTAACATATTGTGTGTGTATATAACGATATATATATATATATAATTATATACACACGTATGTATCAAAACATCTTATTCGTAGCATAGCTTTATCTTTAGATGTTCATTTTTGTATCATATAACAGATAATACATTATGGTGTAGGTTTTGTTATCAATCTTCTTAACACCGATACGGTCCACTCAATGTTTGCCTACGGCAGGATTATTAGAGAAGTGCAACGTAGTGTCTGTGTTGGGTGTTGCTCAGTGGAGAGCATTGTTAGTAGCAGACTTGTCAGTTGGCCGTAAATCAGAATAATAGATGAGAATTTACATTTCGTAACAAGTTGAAGACAGTGTTTACGAACGTTGTTACCAGGGTTTCCGTTTACACTGAAATAAAAATCCATAAATATAGCTTTCTTTCGACACAATTTTTAATGTTATTTTAAAAGCGCTAGTTATGTGAAAATTCTATGGTTAATTGTACAGTCTCTGTTAGAGAGTGTAATCAACTTGGTTAGTTTTAGTTTGAAACTCAAAGAGCCCAATGATTCACAAATCCTTTGAACTGAAATCCTCTATTTAAATAAATAACTTTCTTTCATCTTCTTTGACCATTTTCGAATGAAAGCTTACAAAAAGTACACACCGAAGGGGTTAAAAGGTATTGAGTTTCAAAGGTAATCGATTTGATTTTTAAGATGAAATGACAGTATAACGTTTTATGATTACATTTTTATTGCTTTTTTACCAAATATATTTAACTTTTTTGAATATTTACATTATTGTTTGCTGTGGAAAGAAGAACATATCGTTACCGTTCAAATTAAATTTTATTTTGACAAAATAAACAATTTTAAATAACTATTTTGTTTTAAGTACTTTGTAAAATAGTCTGCACTAGGCCTAGTTTGTCTCAGTGCTTAAACTACATGAAAGCAAAGTGCTGTGGAGATTGTAGGCGATATGTTCGATGCTCTTGATACAGAAATGGTTCCCACTCAATGGTTGCCATCGACATGGACACTACTAGAAGAGTTTAGGGTGTCCATGTTAGATGGTAGTTAGGGTGTTGTGCATGAAAAAGATCTATGAAGTTTGCCACTTATATGAAAATCAGACCAATACTACGTGGTTCGTATTCCACTTATAGCTGCAGGTATCATAGTTATCCTACCTGTGGAGCTATTAAATATCGAAGTTAAATAGTATGAATGACTACACACGTTCAACTCTCACATTCACCCATATTTTTACGATCGGTTACTTAATAATGCATAAAGATAATTGTACAATAATGTTACCTACCATTAAAATAACTCTTTATAAACTTTGAATATTTATAGCTTCTTGATAATAGGTCAACTAATAATTACAAACTGAAATACGACCTCTCTGAGTTACAAAAGCCTTTCGGCAAACCTACTCGACAATTAGGCCTACACTTTAGTCTCTGAATATAATTAACTGACAGCGAAGATAATGTGAAGGTCAGAAACAGCTGATGTAATCAGTAAGTAATTGTTTCTTGTGTCTCTTTGGGAGTCTCTAGATGGATATAACTATGGCCCACCTTAGAGATGTTTATATATACCAATATTCCTAATTCATATTACGTTTCATTTAACTGTCTGTTTCTCATTTAAATGGCCATTTTTCTCTATATGAAGCTGATTTCAGAAAATTACTGAATTCATAATAAAAATTGACGCAAGGTATTTTCTAATTTTGTGGATATATTCCTTAATTAGAATTAATTTTATTTATGTATCGAAAGTTCCTTTTTTACAAACTGGTGATACATTTAGTGCATTTATTTTCTTAACTTCGAATAACTTCAAATAACCATACATACCTATAAGCAAAACACTAATACATGCCATTGCGTACTAAAATAAGAATGCAATGAATATTTAATATGTCGTATGGAGCCTATCTGGCTGCCAGTAACAATTTTTAAGAATATGGTACAAAATACCTGCTTGTGGGAAAATTACAAAACTGATTTAACGAATACGGACTGAAAACAACAGAAAACCCCCGACAGGGGCATCAACTATCTAAAGTGACTTTATATAATACTACATCATAACAAAAACAAGGAAAAAAAAATATATTTTGAATTATAAAGAATTAAATTTTATACTACAAACTTTAAATATATAAAGACAATTTATAAACATCAAACTATTTTTTTACGAATCTGACTTATTTAAGAAATTTTAATAAGCAAAGCCATACTTAAGTGTTACTATTTAACTAAGAGTGGGCGACATGAATAGGGATGGCAAATATGTTCAACATATCAATAAAACGAATGATCGATGTATCGCAAACCAAACATCTATCTAACGATAATATCGAAAGCTAAATATCGATATTTATAATAACCGATCCATCGAATTGTAAATGATTTATCTGTTTAAAACTATGCACTCTTATGTGATGACAAAAAATACACTCATGTTTTGCTGTCAATATTTAGAATAGCCAACTGAATGTTAAAATGAAATACAATTATGTATATGAAACAAGTATATGTGGAGTTGCATGAAAAGAAAAAAGTCAAAATAAATATAATTATACCTTTAATTAATTATAAAAATATAATGTAATAACGTTGTTATTTTTGTATTTCACGTAAAAAATAAAAACACTAGGCTTCTTATAAACCTAAACTTCCACCCACTGGTCTACAATAAACTAGATTTTAGTGCGTTAACCTCACGTAAAAAAACTGAATACATTTATTTTATCATCTCAATAAATATTTTACACGCATACGAGGCAATTTAAATGTGTTTTTTTTTCGAATCGTGATGATTTTGAGGAGAGAGAATAACGTCAATATTGTTGATAAGATATATCGGACCAAAATATCCATATATTAATATCGATATTATCGAAATAAAATATCGATACTAATATATCGACATATAAAAACATATATATCGATATATCGTTGCTATCCCTAGACATGAAAGACTTCCCATTCAACTTTTCAATTCAGGAAGCCCCCTGTTGATAATCCTCTTCATGTTGAAACAGTAACCCCATCACTTAAGGCGTATCAGATAACTTATCAGAGGACCATATGTTACTGTCAACTACCGACCAATCTGTGGGGCTTAGGGCGGAAAGCGAGTGTACTTTAACATCACTAAACTACGTGAAAAATGTGCTATTGTTAAAACATTTTATTATGTAATGCAATTTAAGTTAATTTTATAAGAACACTTAACTATGGATAAGTATACATAGGAAAAAGAACATAAATTCACGTAAAATATAAATTGTATAGTATTATCAAACTAACGAACATCAAAATAATCGATAATTGATAGTTTTCGTATTGAGGGATGAAAGTACTTGTATTATTTGCTTCTCTCTCGCCGGAGGAGGCGTTTTTTAACGATCGGATTATTTACCGATAACGCCTTAACAAGGGAGTGTATGGGGAGTTACACACTGGACTGAAGAAGTAACGATCGTTTTATTTAACGCTGTCGGTAGCTGGGCGGACGACCACTGCAACCAAATTGTGCGTTATTGTCTGCTGTTTTTTGTTGTGTTGTTGTGTTGATCTGCTATCTGCAACTTCTGTGCCGTTCATAAACATACAATACACGTACGGTTGTACTGACCCACCTACTCACCCATACACGTACAGTGGTACTGACCCACCTACCCACCCATACACGTACGGTAGTACTGACTCACTTACCCACCCACACATGTACAGTGTTACTGACCCACCTACCCACCCATACACGTACAGTGATACTGACCCACTTACCCACCCATACACGTGCAGTGGTACTGACCCACCTACCCATCCATACACAACGAATTGCTAATTCAATTAATTCAAGAAAAGTTCGTTACTTGAAATAAAACATTGAATTCATTTAAGGACAGAAACGTAACAAGGCATGCATGACATGAAATGTGTCTTCAATTTAGAAATGATTTTGACGGGTTAGAGTACATTGAAAAGAATGAATTCGGTAATTTCTCACAGGTTTTTATGTGAAAAACAGTTATTAATTTTAAATTAAGTTAGGTTAAATTGTATTAAGATGGTTTTGTTAGGTCAGAATAGGTTAGGTTTAATTAGGTTAGGTTAAACTAGGCTCCAAATTATTCTTTCAATTGATTGATTGCTGTACTTTTGTGAGCGAGCTTTCTGTTCATTTCAAACTCAATAAATTCAATTAATGAAATGCGTTTCTTTTGTAATGTGTCAATCAGCTGGACACAGTTAAATAAGCTGAATAGAAAAAAACACCTGTTTCTTTATGACGCCATTGTGTCGGTATCGGAAAATAACGACGTGTGTGCAAGCACTGCACTTCTATGGATTTTAAGGACCCATTCACCCACCCATACACATTTAGTAGTATTGACCCACCCACACACTCATACAAGTACAGTGGTATTGACCCACCCGTCCACCTATACACGTTCAGTGATATTGACCCACCCGCCCACACATACACGAACAGTGGTGTTGACCCACCCACCCGCCTATACACGTTCAGTGGCATTGTCCCACCCGCCCACCTATACACGTTCAGTGGTATTATGGGCGGTTATCGGTAAATAATCCGATCGTTAAAAAACGCCGTCTGCGACGTCTGCCTTCAAGAAGTGTTTACCATAGACTCGACACAGTTTTGCTCTAGGTTTCAAATTACAGCAAGCCCTATTAAGGACCAATTAGACTAAGCTTTATTTACGGCCACTTAGAATCAGCTTGCCTCCACTATCTTTTTCCTCATTTTATTTGTTTCCACAAGGAGAAATACTATGAGTATTTTAATCTCGTGGCATCCATGGACACCCTCTACCATGGCTTAAATCATATCTAAATTAGAGACTGGAAGTAGTTGGAATGTCAAATAATTCTTATAGTCCAACTGATCTACACTATGATGTCTCTCGAGGATCGGTTCTCGACCCTGTTCTTATCCTAATTAGTTTATGTCAATTATATTTGGTTATCTCTTCAACAGAAACACTTGTGCAGTACGTTAATTTAAGTCTGATACTCTATAATTTAATGAGATATCAATATTATGCTTGGAACTGCACTCAACTTTTAACAAATCGGACCTGAAAACAAATTTCTTGAACTCTTATTTCCTGACAGTTCGCCTGCGGTCGAATTACTTTGAGTGTAGTTCCACAGCAATGTTGAGAGACACTATGCTGTAAGAAGTTTGCACTGAACAATTCCTTGGACTACACCTAGACAAGGAGGTGACGTATTCCATATTTGGATTTTGCTTTGAGATCGTTAGCTAAACACTGCTAAATTCAGCTACTAGTGGCATATTATGGCTTGATATACTCAAAATTTTTCCTAAAAGATTGATGCTGAGGCAGTCTTGTGCAAGCAACCATCATTTGAGAGTATTTAGATTAGAGAAACTAGCAACAAATTTTTTTTAATTGCCAAAATCAATTAAAGAAATTTGTGTAAACCAACTTTCATAAAATTACAAATGTTATTTTTGACAAGCCTCTATGTACATGAAATAAAATTTTTTAAATTAAAAATGTGGTAGAAACGTAAAAGAATTATTATACGTCTCCAAAACTTAATTAAAAACAATATAACGCTCCTGGCTTTTAGGACTCCTAAAATGCTTTTAGCGTCAAATGAGAGTGGGGGGGGGGGTTTTGGTGTTTAACTGAGTGTTTAACAGTTTCCGATTGGGAAACTTGGGACACCTTTATGGGAGGTGGGAAGCGAATTGGCCAATGACTGATAATAGACTGAATGTACAGCTCTGTTTTTATGAGGAAATGTAATATAACCTAAAGAAAAATGTAAAATTTTACCTTTTGAAATGCAATGTAAATTGTTGATGAAAGGTATTTGAATTTAATGCATATTTTGCTTGGCCAAAATACTATAAAGAAAGCCATATTCGAGTGTTAATGGGTAACTTGGAAGTTTAGACAGTATATTCAATACACTTTGTATTGTATTTGATGATATATACATATACTATATGCCATCGTACAAGTGATTTTCCCCCATCATTATTTTTATCAAACAATTGTCCAGAATGCTACTTACGGTTTTTATTCATTTATGTATATAAGTTTTGTAATATATACATACAAAACTTTCATACAAATAAAAACATAAAAGATATATTGCAAAATGGCATTCACTTGCACGAAAAAAATATACCTAAAATCTTTTTACGTCGATAAAACATTTTTCATTCTAAAAGAATCTTTATTCGGAACAAAATGAATGTTTAATGAAACCAAACTAGTTTTCTCCCCGCCAGCAAACCCCTTGGATAAACAGTAGATATTAAGGCGTTACTAACGAGGTCAGGGGAGCCCCTTTAGTAATCCTGGAGTGGTCTAGATTTCCTTGGAAGTTTTAGGAACATCACGCACAACGCCTTATACATATTCACGACAACGAGAGGTTATATGGAAATAAAGGGCTTTGATATTTACCAGTTCTGAACCTTAGACAAATAATGCGTTTGAAATGGTTGCGCAATTGGTCGGTAGCGTAGTTGGTTCAATCCCAGCTTCATGTGCTAAAGATTCTCATTTCGATCCAAATCAGTCAAAATACATTTTGAGAAGGATCAGCTGTTAATCACCAGCTGTTCATTTATAATTGGGCTATTCATTAATGACACTTTCTAAGGAAAAGTCGGCCTTAGTTTGTAACAATGACTATATTCGCTCATCTACACTCATCACACTCATTCGAAATCCATATCCGACCATATCTTGACGATCGGCGTCTTAGGAATAAATATATAAAATAATAATATGACTGAAGTTGAAGCGTCAAACTAATTAATTAAATATAAAAACAATATAGTTGTATTATAGAATGTAATTATATTACATTGATTTGTATTGTAATAATAGATTTTTCACTACACTACTATGAGTTTAGCTGTTTTCGTTATGTGTTTACAACCTGCGAAACATCATATTTTCAACAGCTATCTATTGTTTACTACCGAAATTAACATTGTTTACAACCGAAAATTTTCCACAGTCAACAACACCTGTTTTTATTCCGTAGTGTAGTGAAAAGTATCGTTCAAAACTCGAGTGAAAGTGTTTTGTATGTTCTCGACCATTCGAAGTGCTCGGCAAGTTTCGCACTTCAAACATATGGTCTCGAACATGCAAAACCCCACTTTCCACTCTTGTTATGAGATATACTATATACTCGTAATAGCTGATATTTCATTAGTATTATTGGAAAGTTCATAGTAAACATGTTAGTGACATAGAGTTTTGATTATTACTTACGAGAACTTGAAGTATTTTTCTACCAATTACGTAACACTACACATCAATGTTGGTTACCGATGTCATACATACGGAAACACATAGTACAGTATGAAGTAATTTATTATTTATCAAATGTCATGTAGTCAAATTTTATTATAATAAACTTGTTCGTGTTTTTATACATTTTATAAAACAATCATATTTCTGAATAAAAATAAAATGTTTATAAATTTATATGAATGATGTTTTTATTTTATTTGGAATACTACCCTTTAATTTAAAAATATTTCAGTAAATTTTTCACAAATTGTCTTTCGGATTCTTTGACGAAGATCATCAGAGGAAGAGTCCTCTGACCTCCAAATAACAAGACAATACCATCTTTAGCACCTTTAATATAAAAAACACTGTTGTTACCATTTAAACCTTTTTATCAAGAAACCACTACAAGAGCAGAGTATTGAAATTACGGTACTCCAAGAAACAAGAATGACACGATAACTTGATGGATTTCGGCAATCATCGACTTCTTTAGGATAAAAAAAGTATTAAAGTATTAAAAGATGTCCACACCTAGAAGTTGCATTAGAAATGTTTAAAAAAATTTAAATTCAACTAAACACATTCAAATTATACTTATGACAATGTCTCGCAAATCTGAAAAAAAACATACACGTTAATAAATGAACATATGCCTTAGTAACGGATGAATTAGGTCAAATCAAATCCTGATAATGTGAATAAATTCACAGAAATATTTCGTAATATATTTATAAATTATAGAAAAATAAAATATATACATTTAAATTAATTTTTTAAGAAGCTTAGTTCAAATAATTTCGGTCAGTCACTGAAATAGTGGAAATATTTCGAGAGTATTTAAAATTATATATTTTTAAACGTGCAACCGACAAATTTTAATATTGCACGTATCTAATATTTAGGATTTGAAATACATTTTCAACTCTGGGTTGTCGGACTTATTTTAACATTTTGTTCAGTCTAATTTATTAGTAATTTATAGAAAACATAAATGGAAGATTATCAAATATTATTACTAGGTAGTTAATCTTCAAAAGTGTCACAATCCCTCGTGAATATTGTGGGACGATTTAGTCCGAGTTAATGTTGCAGAGATATGTTTAAGCATTATATAAATTAAGTATAATGTGTGTTTGTCTTTAATAATAACGGCTATCTATAATGTGTGATTTCTTATCAATCATTATTCTAAAGCTTTCTACAATAAATTATATAACTACCCTTTCCTTGTTGAATATTGTACGAATTGTATTTCTCTTAATAAGAGTCTTTTGAGTGCATTACGAATTCTCTATGAATCAAGGTAAGAGTGTGTTATCTATAATTTTTATGTAGTACGTCAAGCTTCTTTTTAAACGTACAATATTTAAAAGACAATCCCATAGAGTTTATAGTTAAGCATATATATGTCCATTATTATAAAGGTTTGGGCAAATATCTGGGATATAAATATTAATAGTGTTAAAATAACAAAGAAATGTAATGAAACTTTACAGTCATGTATTTGTCATTATACATCATATTTTACTCGTTTTGGGCACAACCATGAGATGGTCCACATGAAAGGGTTTAAAAGTTTCCAATATGACCTCGAGTCATAGCTAATTTCCAACGTCTGTCTTGATAAAATACAAAGTGAAAACCTGAGGTTAAATCGACAATCTGTAAAAAAGTAAATATTCTCAAATATTTTGATGTTCTAAACCCAATACTTCTGTAAGTTATTATTTACAGCTATAGATTATTATTTTACCAAAAATATTTAATGAATGATTTTAATTATTTTGAAATACTTACTTAAAAAATAATTCTTAAAATTTGAATATTTCTAATTATGTACGACAACGTTATTTCTCTGAGACTAACAGTAAATGATGTATAATACTTTTTAAAGTGAGAAAGAATATGGTTTTCGTAAATGGTGCAAAGAGTAACTATTTTTATTTGAAAATACATGGCAAACAGTAATCATAACTAGTATTTTTATTTATTTTATTTTTTCTACGAGCATATTTTTAAATGTTTCATACTTATTCTTACATTACATACATTTTATGCCAAATATGAAAAAGACCAAAATACTCAGTAAAACGTACAGTGAAGTATACACTCATTAAGGGATTGGCTAGAGCTAGTGTTCCAATAAAAACACCGAGAAAACTTCTCTACCCACACCACAGTATTTGTCCTCCCACTGACGGACGTATTGCATCTAAGCGCCGTGTCTGTAGCTATATTGCCAGATTAATGATTGCAGGCGCTTCCCACTGATATACGTATTGCATCTGAACGCCGTGTCTGTAGCTGTATTGCCAGGTCAATAGTTGCAGGCGCTTCCCACTAACAATTTTTTATTTACGTTATTTTATAGTCAATGCTACTAAATATTCCGTCCACCCTACTTTTTTAATGTTATTGTTAAGTTTCGTTTGATATTAATGCAACGCTGCCTTTAGGTTATAGTCTCCCAAAGAGTCCCTGGGGAAATCAAATTTGATAAATACGTTTCTAATAGATTTGTCCAATACTGTAATAAATACATAAGACGTTTTTACAGTTTTATTGTTTTATTGTTTACACCAGCTTAACGTTTCCGTTTCAACCGTTTCTTCTCGGGGTCGAGACTGCTGTCTGCTGAACATAAATGAATTTGATTGTTACATTTTTATATAACTATATAGCTTATATTTTATTCACAACCTATAATTTAGCAATTAATTAAATTATTTTTATCGTTTACACATTCTCAGAAGACATTAAAATGTAAGAAAAATTACATAAGTCCTTTTAAATTTCTGCATCAAGATAATCAGGATTTGAGGTTAAGTGGAAGAGAACATTTAATAGTTCTAGCTCCACTTTTCAATGAAAACATTTATTCGTTCAGTCGAGAGGGATGAAGCATTAACATCAGTGCTTTTATTGATATTGAAAAGTGAATGAGCAGATAAAAGGATATAGCCTGGATTTATTAGTATGTATCAACAAATGGGATTATAGATAAATTTAATATTAGTAAAATTAATGGTGATTTGTATTATAACAATACAAATTACTGTAAAATTACCAATGTACGTGTATGGGTGAATAAACGGTGGATGAGTGGGTTGGCCAAAACCACCGTAATTGCATGTGACTAACGGTCCCTTATAAAATAAAAAAGGTTAGTTACATGTTTGGTGGTGATGACCCTCCCACCCACTCATAAACATACGGTGATGATGACCCTCCCACCCACTCATAAACATACGGTGATGATGACCCTCCCACCCACTCATAAACGTACGGTGGTGATGACCCTCCCACCCACTCATAAACGTACGGTTATGGTGACCCTCCCACCCACTCATAAACGTACGGTGGTGATGACCCTCCCACCCACTCATAAACGTACGGTGATGATGACCCTCTCACCCACTCATAAACGTACGGTGGTGATGACCCTCCCACCCACTCATAAACGTACGGTGGTGATGACCCTCCCACCCACTCATAAACGTACGGTGGTGATGACCCTCCCACCCACTCATAAACATACGGTGGTGATGATCATCTCACCCACTCATAAACGTACGGTGATTATGACCCTCCCACCCACTCATAAACGTACGGTGGTGATGACCCTCCCACCCACTCATAAACGTACGGTGGTGATGTCCCTCCCACCCACTCATAAACGTACGGTGATTATGACCCTCCCACCCACTCATAAACGTACGGTGATGATGACCCTCCCACCCACTCATAAACGTATGGTGGGTTTTTCTATTAACGGTGGGATGATTACTATTAACATTTAATTCGTACAATTTAGCATTTGAATATATAAAATATTTATTTGGAGTATTATTTATTTACGATAGTCATTGACATGAGATCTTAAGCGTTTTAAGTAGTCTTTCCTAATTACTGTGCACCAATGAAAAATGTTATTTAATAATAATCTATGAAATGAAACCTGATGGTTTTCGTAATCTCATCTCTTCTCGAAATTAGTTTCAATTTGTTTTGAATCAAATGGGAGTTGAATTATTAAATAAATGGAATGATAAGTCATGTTAAGAAACATTTTATAGGATAAAATGAGTAACGTAATCAAATCATTTTGTAAATATAGTTGATTTATCGATCTGTCTTAGTATTTTAAAGTAGATGTTTACAAACTGTTATTTGTGGTGAAGATCACATACTAAGTTTCTATGTTATTTACTTTGAAGAAAACAATTAAATATAGACAGACTAAAGTCGTGTAATTTAGAATCAACAAGACGTGTGTAACAGTGTAACAATTATTACTTTTCCATACTTGGCATGACCCTTATTAGATGTTTCATGATATAAGTTACTTTTGTATTAGTTACAGAAAAATATTAGTTGAAAATATCTAATATTCAATATTACTAATATTTTTCTCCATACAACACTGATATAATAAGGTCTGTAACAATAATATTTTTGTCGTGATAAACTTGTAATATTATTTTAATACAATTTTAAGATTAGTGATTTCAGCATTCAGTCAGATTGGCTTATTTATAGTCGTTCAGCCGTATTACCAATCAGAAAGGTGTTTGGATACTAACAAATATTTCTGTAGAAATGAATTTCCGGTCACATTTATTCTAATATAGATGCATCAAGAATAGTAAGGGATAATATTTCTTGTGCAAAAATTGCGCTAGAAGATTAGCTAGCAGTCAGCATCAGCGAATCAAAGCATATGAATACAAAAATATTAATATTAGTCTGGATCGAATATTAGTTACTCTGTGTATCAGTTACTTCTCTGCATCTAATACGAAAAAGCTAATACTAATATATTCGGCCACCCCTACTGGCACTATTGTGTTTGATAAATCTGCAGTTATCAACTAAAGTGTTTCTTTAACGCTTGAGATCATATTCAAGTTGACATGCTTTACAGCGACTAGAGATTCTTTAATTAAAGAACGAGTCTGAGTTCCACTTTTCTGTATATGAAAGGAAATCAAGAATATTTATCAAATATAAAATATTTCAATATATGGAGAAATGAGTGAAATGATAATAGTCTTTATTACCGTGACGAAAATAGGAATATTTGGTCCTCTTTTCCTTATTAACTACTCTGCTACAATTCCACAATGAATACAAATGCCACAACACATCTCTGCAGCATTGGACAAGCAATTAATAAATATAATTGCATTCATTTTTTTATTAAAAAGACATATAAATTAATTGTTATAAGTATTTTTATATTATAGACAACAGACAGTGGCGTATATTAAAATACACGTTTTATTTTTACAATATTTACCTGTGTTTACTAATTAAAGTCTAAAAAATATAGATTAAAACATCTATGATAATGAAATATGAAAATTATCAACACAAAACCAACCAATATATTTAAAAAAACGTAGTCATCACAAACTGAATAAATGAAATATAAAAACTGAATACTATACAAGATAAAAAAATAATAAAAGAATTAACATTAGTTTCGATATAAAATAAATAAAACTCTATATTGTCAATAAAAATAAAATCAAAGAATTATTAGAAATGGACACAAATATTAGTTTTGATTTTCTAAGAGTAGAATATTACGTTGTTTTATGTTGAATTATAGCATCAACAAAGAAAATAGTTTCGACACACTTAACATATGAACGGGAAGACAAAAAAGCCAGCCAAAACTTGTTTGTCAAAACTTAACAATAAAGCCAGCTGAAACTTGTTTGTCAGAACTTAACAAAAATCTGTTTTGAATTCGAATTTATTTCATGCAAATAAAATTGGCAATTTTTTATAAGAAAATACTAATATCAACACTATGACATGATTATCGTATTTTACAGAATGCTAATACATTTTGGATTGTTGTCAAAAGTTTGCCATCAGCTGATAGTAATGGCTCAGAGGCGGTATTATATCGGAGGGAAGTGAGGGGTGGGGATGAGTTTGACCTTGACACTCGGTAGATTAGACGTCATTCTCTCTGTTGATACACTCTTGATTCTGTCAGTAGCTAATGTCTTAATAGTGCAATGAAGCATGAGGCAAGGACTGCACTGAAATATAATATTACTCTATGTGTCAGAAGGAATCACTGCTTTTGTTTCCAAAGGCTAAACATTGTTTGTTGGACAACGTTTAGAAATATATAATTTAAGAATATAATGTAATTATTGGATAGTTTTGGAAACTTTATTCTAATTTATGAAAAAGGAGAAGACGTGAAACAAAAACAACTAAACCAGTGGCTGTTCCATCCACACCAGCTAAGTTATTTGAATGATTTATTTTCGGAGAATATTACGATCCCTCGTAGATTATATTAGTCCTCATACACAAAGAGTTTTCTCAGTTCAACTCATTGATACAAATCTTAGATGCATAAGAGTAGTAAAGTTTTCATAGTTTATACAGATTTTACAAATTGCTATAGGGTATTTATAGAACTTATAAACAAATATATCGATTATATTTAGTGTAAATACAAAAAGTATAGTGAAGTTGAGTTAGTATACGTGATAGGTTAGTTGTAATAAGTTACCTAATTTGTAAAATTTTCATATAAAATCTACATTTTATAAATTGAATAATACACTAAATATAATTATTAGATTATTATAAGAAAACATTAAGTTTTTTTTAATAACTTTTATCTATTATAAAATGTATTAAAAGTGGCTTAATAATAATTTGAATACCCTTATTTAAAAAGAATGGTAACAATACGAGTATTGTTAAAAAGTATTCACTAAATTTATAAATTTTAGAGATATTTAGGGTTTGTTAAATTCACACACAGACACAGGCAGAAAACGGATCGGGATAAGACACATGTTTATTGCATTTCTTACTTGTTTTGTTCTGATAAGTAATTTAGTAAATTATAGGACTGTTGAACGAAAACAAACACCTCGATTACTCCACGAACAATTTTAAATACATACAGTCAAAAGTAATACAGTAATACAATATATTTATTTTTTAACTAATCTTTACATAATATAAATATTCCTTAAGCTTTCAGTACGCGCGGAACTACTTATCAGTTAGCCATATAAGATCACATGCCAGTTGGTCATTCCTTTGAGTTTCTTGCTCTTCTTTTTTCCAGATAATTAAACTATAAATAAATAAATATAACAAGTGAACGTATAAAGAATTTATATATAAAACCAAATACTAATAACATATACAATATTTTATAAATAATATTAGACAACTATTAAATGCACTTAATAATTCAATCATCTCATAAAATAATTATTGTACATTTGGAGCAAATTTTAAAAGTAAATACTATAACTATAATTCTACAATAATCCAATAAATAGTAATATTCAAATACACTATAAATAAAAAAAACAACAAGTAAGACTGTTTTAACTTCCCGCTCATTTTTGTTATTTAAATTTAGGTTTTCATCCCTAAAAAATATCATTTCCAAAATGAAAAATTACTTTATTTAAACTGGTTTTTTACCAGCCCATGAAAGAATATAGTTTTTCATGACTTCTTTTGTATAATTTGGCGTTCGCGATGTTAAATACCTTTATGCCATTGTGCTAACTGTAAACCGCTTAAAATATAATTGTCAATAAATGTGTATGCATAAATTACACAAGAGTATATATACACAAGCGAACAAAGTTAAAATGCTTATTAGAAGCACAGAAATGACTAATAGGTTCATACTTAACAAAAGTAAACAGCACTTTATGAGGTAGATATGTTTTGTAACATTTCAAATAATCGGTTAGTTCAAATATGTCCAAATAATAAAACGTGTACTATTTAATATCTATTTAAATAAATTATTATATCCTTAATGAGAATAGTTTTCTTGAAGAATAATTATATGAAAATGGTAATGTAACCAATTTTGACACCTTGGAGGAGAATCTATAAATAATGAATATACGGAGCGTGACGACTGTTTTACAACTCTGCGGTGAGCCTACATGCAAATTTGAATAAGGTGGTCTATATGCAGATTTACGATACAAAACTCCAAAGTTGGTTTGTTAATTTAATAACAGAGCGTGGGAATTTAATAATTGAACATTTACTAAAAATTAAATTAAATTCATAATGTGAGATATAGGTTATGGGGTGCGTGGTCTGTCTCGAACCCGGAGGTAGAGAGTATTAGACGAAATAAACCCTGTAAGGAGGTTGCCAACAGTGCTGTTTTGAGTAACCACATCATACCACATGATTGCCTAAAGTGGCCCAAGGCGTAGCCACATAAATGACGTGTTAATGATGTATAGTGAGAGGGAACTAACTTTCTCTAATATATGGTACAGTCTAAAGGGAATTACCTAACCTAACCTCAGCCACTATTATTGTTGCCAAACCTATCAAATCACTACTATTGAACAAACAAAACAATAATATATCAGACAGACTAGTGAAACATTCTAATTTAATGTCAATAACTTGGTGTACATTTTTTGTCTAAACATTCCTACGGCCCTCCTTTGAGCTTACGGTCTTTTGACATTAGGTGGTTGAAACATCTGACGTAGATGCTGTTGTGAGTCTGTCAAGAGCAATAAGTCATCCACCATAGAAATGCAGAAATGATGACATTATAGCCCTGTTTGGGCGTCTAGAGACTTGTGTGGGGCGTCCAGTCTTGTATGGGGCATCTCATTTGGGACATCCGCAGTTTCCTGTGTGGCACCACATTCTTGTATGAGGCGTCCATAATTTAGGACATCTGCAGTTTCGTATGGAGTGTCCATAGTTAGGTGCGGTTCGTCCGTATTCAAAGTCTAGTGTGGGGCACCCGCAGGCTCATGTGTGACGTCCAAACCTAACAAAAATGAACAATTCATAATATAAACACGAGGATTTGAAGTGTTTAAAATATTTGTGAACTGATAAATTCAAATCAAGATTATGGTACAAAAGTGTCAATCTTAAAAATGCCGAAATTATGAAATGCCAAAACTAATAATTGCCAAAATGATGTAGTACCAATCGTAAAAAAATGTTAACAAAGAAACATCAAATAAATATTTGTTGTATACAAATTTCGATCTGGTTTTACATAACATTTTTTGTATTATGGCGCAACTTATAATAAAAGGAAAAACCTCTAATTTGTGTTACAATGGGTATATTTATATCAAACATTCATCATCGGCTTCTCTTCGGAAGTTCAAACTCTTTTATTACTAACGAGCATGAAGAGGCATGCGTCCGAACACCCGGAAGGGCCTCCCAGCAGAATCATGAGACGTTTGCAAGATGCTCCGAAAGCAGTTCTTGAATATTTCAAAAAATTAAGTTACCATCTTTACGATTATACGTAAAAAGTGATATAAAATAAAAATAATGTCATTGTATGTTTTTGGCACCTAAATTTTGGCATATTTTATTATTGGAATTTTAATTAAGTGGCATTTAAGGCTTGTGGCACTTCCGTTCTGGCACTTTTGTAGTATAAAATTAATAAAGTTTACCGCAGATACTTGTGTCGATTATGTTAATTATTTTCTTACATTGCCCGTGTTGGCATTTTAAAATGTTGTAAGATTTTCGGATCCTTAAAAATTAAATAAATACATGATATTAATCCTAAGAATATTTTTTTATTAAGTATCATACTTTTCCGAGACAGTTCACGGTTTATTTCCAACTAGAAAAAATATACTTTTTTACGATATGTATAAAGGTTATCAGATAATATAAAAGAAATATTAGAATATTTCAATAGTAGACTTTAAATAAGTTTTCCTTTATTTTTCCGATGATGCTTGGTTAATACCCTGATGATTTAAGTCTTTTTGATTCAGTTTGATAATATAAAAATTGAAAATGTATGAAAATGGTTTGAAAATACATATACAATTTTTGTCAAGTTAATGTGAGGCTCAACAACGAAAATAATTTTCACGAATTTTCACAATGATCACAGTTTGATGGATTTTCTTCAATTTTTCTAAAAACCACGCTACGAGCTACTGAAAGCACAGTAATAAAAACCCTTTGAAGTGGAAACCAGACTGACAGCTGTTCAAGATACCAAAGCACTCTGTCGGCACCTCCAGTTACTATTGTACTCTCTGGAAGTGGACGTTTTAGTGTGTTTATCGATTTAGGTAGTTCTAAAAACGAAGGCATTCATTCTGATGTAGATTGTTTTAAACCATAAAAATAATTCATAGAAACATGGACATGTAATCGTTGATGAATAAGTAAAAGCTGCTATTCTAATTAAGAAAAATATACAATACCCACTCTTACTTACGCATATTTAAATAATATTTGGCCGCACCAAAAAGGCCTCTCCATCTTTATCGATCCCCTGCATCTTCTTCTGTCGCTCTTAATCTCTCTAAATTTGCCTTCACTTGGTTCAACCGTTTTTGCCGTGGCCTTCCTCTTGGTCGTTCATCTGCCGGGTTTCTTTTGATTACTTGTTTTAGATTGTTGTCATCCTCTGTTCTCAAAACGTGTCCAGCCCATATAATCCTTCTACATTTAATTTCACAGACTACTTCTGGATCGTCATAAAGTTTTCTTAGCTCTCTTTTGTATCTTCTCTTTCATAAACTAGCACATAAATTTTCCTTAAAATTTTATTTTCAGATGCAATTTGTTTTCTTCTTTTTTATTTAATTTCCACGTTTCTGCCCCCCATAGAGCAGTACTGGGCTGATTATGGTTTTGTACGGTCTGATTTTGGTTGTATTTAACAATCATTTTTAAGACATGTATATTGAATGCATAAAACATTTATTTGCGAGATTTAACCCATTGCGTATTTATGTTTCTACTGTGTTTTTATTTGAGATAGTGACACCTAGATACTTAAAAGATACTACCATTTTTAACTCACGGCTGTCAATTTGAAGAGGACCTTGTTCTAGGTTATTTCGATTTCTTGTGAAGTGCATATATTTGGGTTTTACATCATTTGCTTTCAGTCGTAATTTCCTGTTTCTTTTATGTTGTTAACTCACTTACATCGTCTAAATTTTCTGCATAAATTATTTCATCGTCTGCAAATGCAAGTGTGTTGGTTCTAGGTCAAATCGTTAGGCTTTCATCTCTATTTGGTATTTTTGGAGTACATACTCTGTTGTCATGTTGATTAAAGACCTATTAACAAATGAAGTTGATTGGTTTTGAATGGTTTAAATCATCTGTGAAATGGACAATTCAAAATATTCTTTTTGAATT
>JAQJVL010003443.1:0-61030 GCA_035578905.1 Stictocephala bisonia
AATTTGTACAACTTAAGGGGATAAAGAATATTACCACAGATAATTGGTACACTTCTATCCCCTTGGCAGATATCCTCAAGAAAGATCACAACCTTACTTTAGTTGGGACGCTACGTAAAAACAAAGTAGAAATACCGATTGAAATGAATAACACAAGAGCTCGACCAGAACTTAGTAGCATGTTTGCCTTCAATAACGATAAGACTCTACTATTCTATTGCCCAAAAAAAGGAAAAATTGTTTAGTTGTTATCAACTATGCATCACTCTGATGAAATAGATCCTGAATCTGGAGATAACCTTAAGCCTTATATGTTGACTTTTTATAACTCAACGAAAGGAGGGGTGGATGTGGTTGATGAATATTATGCCCACTATTCCGTGAGCAGAACCAGCAATCGATGGTCACTGACTGTCTTTTTCAGCCTGCTTAATACTATAGGCCTGAATAGTTTCATTATTTATAAACACAAAAAAGGGGACTTCGAAAAACTTTGAAGAGATTATTTAAAAGATTTGGCCTTTGCCCTTTGCCACAATTACATGGTACTACGCCAAGCTGAAGAGATACTGCCCAGGCAATTGAAGAGGAACATTCGGCACAAGTTAGGCATCCAGGAAGAGGTTCGAGAGCCAACTGTCAATGAAGAAGGGCATTGTGGACTCTGCAACTGGCGGAAAAATCGTAAAACAAAAACTACATGTAACGTCTGCCGTAATTTAGTAACAAAAAACAGCCACATCTGCAGGGAGCACACCGTCTTCACTTGTTCCCAGTGTGCGGTGGAGGAAAATCAGGAGTCATCTAGCAGTGATTGATTGACTATTTGGTACTTTGCTGTACGCAGAAAGTTTTCTTTATTATTTTTCATTATTCAGTTGAATTTGTTACTACTCTATCATATTTTAGGTGTTCAATTTGTATAATAGATCCAAACTTTAGATCCAAACTTTTTATAAAAATTGTATGTTACAATTTCCAGTTAATACTAAAGGCTAATTCAAATTGCAAAATTAACTTTGAATCTGCAAGTTAAAGTTAAAAAAATTTTAATTCTTATTAGATTTTTTTTTTTTTAAAGTGAACATGTGATAGTAGTTTTAGTTCATTTAAGTCACGTTTTGTATGTATTTCATGTGTTTTTATTGAACCTGGTGGAATCCACCGTGTGCGACTCATGGCATGATTTTTGCCACGCGACCTCTGTAGGACTAAATATGCTTTTTATTATGTGCAAATTACGGTTTTTACAGAAAAAATTTTAAAAAACCAATGTAACAACTTCTAGTATTCTTGACACATTTTCACTAATTTAGATGATTTTTAATCATATTTTGGTAATTATGCACTTTCTTGCCACCTCTGAAAATACAAATTTCATGTTAAAAAAGTGATGAAAAATGAGTTTATATCTCTTGAGGAGTTTGATTTCCTCCGCGGAAAACTCGTTTTTTACCGAAAAACTAGTTTTTTATCTAATAATGAAAAAAACCAACTTTTTTTAAAAGTCTTTATTTTTCGACAATTTTTTTTGCATTTCTCGTGTTTTTTTATGCTGAACACAAATATATAACTGGTTTTGTAGTAAAATTATTTTTTCAGCTCGAAAAATGCATTTTTTACTGAAAAAACCAAACATAACCTAACTTATCCTAATTGTCTCAACAAAAATTCGTAATTTGCCTTAATTCGAGCTTTTGGCCTCCATGACGGCCTGCCGGCCGTCACTCCGGCAGGAATATAGGTGAATTCGGTTTTTGTGATTAATAGTTGTTGTATATAATGATCGCGTAATGGCCGCTAATCGCGATCCGCCGCGACAGTAGTTTTTCCGTTATTTCTCGAGAAATATTTGTAATAGACCAAAATAGTTTTCAAATTTGTATTCAGCGCAAAAAAACACATCAAAATAAAAAAAGATGATTAAAATACCATTTAAATTAACAGAAATATGACAAAAATACTAAAATTTGTGATATTGGTTTTTTCAAATTTTTGGTAAAATACGTTATTTCCGCGGAATAAAAAGCATATCTCGTGAAAATACAGCCAATTCTAGACCCACTACAAGCAAAATGTTCCAAATTTGTTTGGTGGCAAGAAAGTGCATAATTACCCATATGGTAACATATTTTTTTAAATTGGTGTATTTTTAACACTAAATAAGTTTATGAATTTGAATACTATTTTATGGTCTATAGCAAAAACTGAATGCCGCATGATCTATAGCAATTTTATTATTTCTACAGAAACTAAGAGACCTATAGCTTCAGAGCCAGTAGGCTAGTGTTTAATTAATTTATAAACTTTGATCTCAGACAATAATACTTGATTCTACCAACTAATGGGTCTGTTTCAGAAGAGGACCCCCACGCTTGAAAAATTTACTATAACCTAACCTAACCTAACCTAACCTAACCAAGCGTGGGGGTCCTCTTCTGAAACAGACCCCAACTAATTATTAAGTGTCAAAATTCTCGAGGTCTCTATAAAATTCATCTTACCCTTATCAGGTCACTTATGCGTACTCTATATAAATAGGCATCTCATCTGAAAACCTGAGTTCATTATATATTTGTTTATCAAACACAGTTTTAAGACATAATGCACACTTGGGACAAATTTAATTACTTGTAGTACAAGAAAGGAATAACAAAATAAAGTTAGCAATGAATTTAGTTTCTTTTTTTAACTTGACACAACACTCTTACTTAACCTCTACAGAATACACATGGATATGATTGTTTAGTATTCTTAAGTTAGCATAAGTATATATATATCTATTATTTTTAATTGTCTTCAATGTATGTTATATTCTCTGTATGTTGGTACTACTTGGACAATATGGCATGGAGGTTAGAAGGTTTCCCCCTCTCTCTTATTGTAAAACCGCGCCAAACCCCCTCTTCCCTTGCCGCGAAAGACAGACACCGTCAGTGCTTTCCAAACTCTCGCCCAGTGCACGTGCTATTGGGGTGTGCGGATGTGTAACAAAATAGTGTGTGTGTGACAATCCTTGTGTCTTCGGAATCACTCCTACCAGAACTTCTCTCTTCTCATCGTGCTCGCCCCGGGGTCATCACACAGCGGTGGAATACCCAACCAACAACCAGCCAAGTGGGTTATATTTTCACCTTACATCAGCTCAAGGTACTGTCTGCTTTTTATCTCTATATATATTTACCGTCTTATCTCTTCCCCTCACCGTCTTAATCGGTATATATTAAGTGGTCCTTCGCCCCCTATGTATTTGTTGTGTAATCTATAATTAATGTGATAAAGTCTCATTCTCTCACGGTCCCTAAACATGGTCCTTACGAGTCGGATCAATTGACACCGTTCTGTGGACAAAACAGTTCAAATCGATCTCACAACCTCTCAACAATCTTTTAAAAAACTCTCTCATAAAGGTTTATGTGTGAACTTTGCCTCAATAACTCTCAAACTCGATATTTGTCTATATTTGCTAATTGCCCGCGAATTTGGCTGCACGTGGTGTTTCCCATTGTGATATTCCCGCGTGATTCACCTCCCCACCATTCTAGCCTCTACTGCCAGTGCCATTACGATCAAAGCTGCACTAGGCAGCACAGCTGACATCTGTCAAACGACAACTGTCACTTCTCATTGTTATTGTTTATGTGAATTATTTACATTTGATTGTTTGATGTTTAACTCAGCTAGCTTAGACTTTCTATGATTATTTAAGAATGTTATAATGTATTTTATTGTGTTTAAATTGATTTCTTTATTTTAACGAAAGTTAACGTAAAAACTTGTACCTTTTGCGACACTTGTTTATATATTAGGTTTTTTGGATTCTCTTGTTTTCAAATATTATTAAACATATTAAAATAATTATATGAAATACTTAACACTTTATCTCACTGTAATAAAAAGGAGTTTTTGTTTATTTTAACAAAATTTAGCTGAAACAAAACTTGTATTTTGTTTGAAATATTTTGTTTACATATGACATAGGGCCCTTCAATAAGCTGTGTTTTGTATAGTTATAGATTTACTGCTCTCTCCCTCTGGTTGTATACATTGTTAACACTCAAAGCTAACAAGTTAATAATACTGTAGATATTTTTCTTATATTAGGATTTAAATTAAAACTTATTGTTTTACACCCGTCATTTTTTGGCAGTAGGTTAATTTTGTTTTGTGCCATTACAATTGACACCTCTTGTCGTAATAGTTCATTATTTTGACACCTCAAGTCTCCTGACTCAAGTGATTGTAAATTGCTACATGACCAGTGTAATTTATTTGTATTGTTGTATTATAGTCTCTGTAATCACAGTCAACTTGTCCTCCGGTGAATATTTTTAATTATTATTCACACATCACGTCTCCCGACGCCATTGTCTTTTGTTGTTGCATAACAATATTTTATTGTATTTTTTTTTTATTCTTAATTTTAGGTTTTGCACTGTGTTTACATATGATACCATAGGCCTACTCTATGTTCGTTGGCTATATGACCTCTACGCCTCAGTGACCTCAATACTATTTTGTAGACTTCTCTCACTCTGTGGATTGTAATTTGTATTTTATTGATTTAAAGTAACTCAGTGTTTTACATCTCTGAAGATGGCTCCCAAAGTTGGAGAATTTACCTCTGCTATCTACACCCGGTCCACGTTATTGACCAAAACTCGGTTTACTAAACTGAAGACCGCTGTTGATGAGCTAGCCCAGACTGACAAGCCGCTTACTCCCGTCCAACTAAAGCAACTTGCTGCCTATGCAAATGAAATCAGGAAAAAAAAAGGCTGAGTTTGAAAACCACCTCCAAAGGGCTTTGTTTATCGAAAATGATCCTATCCCTGATGATACTTTGTCACGTGATCAGGACGACATAGAGTCTTTGTTCTCTTTCATCTCCGCAACCATTGAAGTATTATTACCTCCCGAAGTGCCTAACACACCCTCTGCTCTTAGTGATGCTTCAGCCGCCTCTCAACCCCCTGTTTCTCATGTCCGCCTGCCCCAACTCGATTTGCAGAAATTTTCTGGTGATCCCCTCACGTGGACCAGTTTCATCAATTTGTTTGACACTACAATACACAGAAACGCTTCCCTTTCGAGCGTGATGAAATTCCAATACCTTCTAAGCGTGCTCAGTAACGAGCCGCTTAATCTGGTGAAAAGCCTAAATCTCACAGCGGCCAACTACCTGGTGGCTTATAACCTACTGAGAGAACGTTACCACAACTCGAGAAGACTGCAATCTCTCCACCTCAACCAGCTGTTGGATTTACCCAACATAACCGCCACCTCTCTCAAGGGATTGCGCTCATTTGTGAATCTCTTTACGGAATATTCCCAAGCTTTAAATGCCTTGGAATGCAACGTCACCGATGACAATCCACTTTTATCTGCACTCCTGTTGCGCAAGATGGATAATGATCTGCGCAAAAAACTTGAAGGGTTTCGCACCTATTCTGATGAAGAAGCCTCTTCACGCTCGTTACCTGGCGTAACAGATATTATCAAATTTCTGAATTTGGAATGTTCGCAAACGGAGGATGCTAACCTTCACAGCACCTCTCACTCAAAGCCCGCGCACTCAAACCTCAAGGCCTTCGCGCCTAAAAAGGTGCCCTTCCGCGCTAGTGATGTCAGTATGGTCACTGCACATTCTAACCCCTCTCAACCTCCCTTTGCCGCTTCTCAAGGCAAGCCTACCATGGCATTATGTTTTGCTTGTAACTCAAGCGGACATAAAATTTACGCTTGTGCAGCTTTCCGTGAAAAATCTCCTCATGATCGTCAGCGCATGGTAAAAGGCCATAGGCGTTGTATTTCCTGTTTGGGAAACCATGACATAAAGGAATGCCGCTCTCAAGGCACCTGTCAAACTTGTAATAAAAGGCATCACACTTTATTACATTTTCCCACTTCTCAGAGCAAACATGCTAATTATAGCGCCCCTCCTCAAAGCAATAAGCCTCTTCAACTCGCCGTTCCAATTAAGGAGATAGCCACTCATGAAGCAACACCTCACACCTCGGTGACAATGACTGCTCAGGGTCACACCAACTCGCGTATTTGGCACTCTACCGTTTTATTAGGCACAGCCTTAATAAAACTCACCTCTTCTCATGTTACAACTCATGTGTTCCGAGCTCTGATCGACTGCGGTTCAATGACGGATTTGATCACAGAACGAGCCGCACAGCTTTTAGGCGCACGTCGGTTTAAATCTGAAGTTCAACTCACAGGGCTTGGTAACCACATTACCAAAAATAAAGGTCAAACTCTTCTCAACATTGAGACACTCTCCGGCCTATCCATCGCTTCACAACACCCCATGCTGATCCTGGATCACCTGACCACGGATCTCCCTCGAGTTCCCATCGCCCCGGAGGTCTTTCGTCTCACCAGAGGCTACGTCCTCGCCGACCCTACCTTCCACCTGCCAGGCAGTGTTGATGTCGTCCTGGGTGGTGCCTTATTCCCAAGACTATTCACTCATGAGAGTCATGAACTCGGACCCGGCCTACCTCACCTCTTCGGAACTCACTTTGGATATATTGTCATGGGCTCCGCACCTTGTGACGCCTCTGCTTATCCCGCTTCACACCTCGTGACGCTTCATTCGGCATGTGACTCAGCGGACCTTCACTCCTCATTACAACGCTTCTGGACACAGGAAGAACTCCCTAACTCTACTCGGAAGTCTCAAGAAGAAGAAGCTTGTGATCAACACTTCGCAGCCACTCACAGCCGGACTGAAGACGGAAGATATGTTGTCCAACTGCCATTCAAGTCTGACCACCCTCCTATTGGTCACTCACGTGAAATAGCCACGAAGCGACTGTCTTCCCTGGAAAGGAAATTCCAGCTCCAACCTCAACTACGTGATCTCTATGTACAATACATGAGAGATGGCGAAGCCGCTGGCCACATGACTAAAGTTCATGACTTTGAAGAAAATCTCCCTCACAACTTTCTACCACACCATGGTATACTTACGACCAAAGGTGACACCTCAAAACTGCGAGTTGTCTACGATGCCAGCTGCAAAACGAGCAGTGGCCACTCCCTCAATGACACTCTATTAGTAGGACCCAAATTGCAAACCAACATCAGCGACGTTTTGCTGAAATTCCGGACACACAACATTGTGTTCACGTGCGATATTCGTCAGATGTATCTGCAAATTTTAGTCCAACCTTCGGATCAGCTGTTTCAGCTAGTCTTATGGCGGGAACAGCCCTCAGACCCTCTCTCTATTTTCAAGCTGACCCGAGTCACTTTCGGAGTCAATTGCTCGCCTTTTTTGGCCATTCGGACCTTGCGTCAACTGGCTAAGGACGAAGGCCGCCCCTTCCCTGAGGCCGCCCAGGTTCTGGCCACCGATACCTATATTGACGACATAGTGTCGGGAGCAGACACCTTGGACGAAGCCAAGAAGCTTCAAGAGGATCTCATCAAGCTTTTGAAACTTGGACATTTTGAGCTCCGAAAATGGACCTCCAACTCCCCCGAACTGCTTCAGGCACTGCCCGAGGATCATCGGGACACCCCTGTCTTCTTGGAAAACCACAATGAACCTCACCTCACCATCCTGGGTCTTCGCTGGTCACCGGAGACGGATGCCTTCACTTATGACTTTAATGTCCCCCCATCTCTCCCTACGAAACGGCACGTGCTCAGCACCATTGCCAGAATCTACGACCCTTGTGGTCACCTCGCACCTTGCACCATGCTAGCAAAATGCTACATGCAACTACTCTGGACTCAAGGTTTGCAGTGGGACGAACCCCTGACTCCTGATCTCCAAGCGAAGTGGGCCACCTTCGTGTCCACTCTCTCCTCTCTCTCTTCGGTCTCCATACCCCGGGCTCTCCGGCTCTCTGCCGCTCTCAGTATCGAAGTACACGGTTTCTGCGACGCCTCCGAAGCTGGGTTTGCCGCCGTCCTATATCTCCGCTGCCAGCTCGCCAACGATGAAATTCTAGTACGTCAAGTCTTCGCCAAGACGCGTGTAGCGCCACTTAAGCGAGTGACCCTTCCTCGTCTTGAGTTGTGTGCTGCTCATCTCCTAGCACAGCTGACGGCCCACTGCTGTACTATTTTTGAAGAACATCTCTCCCTCCAAAAATGTTTTCTCTGGTGCGACTCAAGGGTAGCTCTGACCTGGCTGCAGACTCCCTCGTATAGGCTAAAAACCTATGTGGCAAATCGTGTCGCTCAGACTCAAGAACTCATACCTCCTTCAAGCTGGCGTTATATTCCCAGCAAGGAAAACCCAGCAGATTGTGCCTCGCGAGG
Source organism: Stictocephala bisonia (assembly GCA_035578905.1). Taxonomy (NCBI): domain Eukaryota; kingdom Metazoa; phylum Arthropoda; class Insecta; order Hemiptera; family Membracidae; genus Stictocephala; species Stictocephala bisonia. The sequence goes on from JAQJVL010003443.1 coordinate 8,287, forward strand.
AATCCTCGCCTCGGAACTGGTGGAACACCCTCTCTGGTGGACTGGACCACCATGGCTCTCCATGCCACCTTCTCATTGGCCTGACGCCACTCTTCACCCCGATACTGACACGGATATCTCAGCCTCAGAAGAGATGAAGACCACTCCCTTGGTTGTCCTCACCTCCGCTCACCAAGCTGAATGGGATCTCCTGTCCACCTATTCCTCATGGAATAAACTCGTGCGCATCGTAGCACTCTTGCTGCGCTTCATTGGCAATTGTCGTAAATCGGCCCACCACGGTCCTCTCTCTCCCTCCGAGCTCAACATAGCTCGACTCAAGATTTTTAAACTCGTCCAGGACTCTTCGTTTGCTGAGGACATCTCTTCTCTTCAACGTCAGCGGGACTGCACTACCAGACTCCAACGCCTGAAGCCTTTTCTCGACGCTGATGGCCTTCTGCGCGTAGGCGGCCGACTTAGCCGCACCTCACTCTCCTCTGACGTCCGTCACCCTGTGCTTTTGCCCAAAAAACACCATATTGTGGACCGGCTCGTGGATCATTGCCACACTAACTCACCTTCACTCTGGACCTCAGCTCACACAAGCTCTCCTCTCTCAGTCTGTTTGGATTTTATGTGCCCGAAGTGTGATTCGTTCACGAATTTTTAAATGTGTGACCTGTTTTAAAAACAAACCTCGCAACGTAACACCCCTGATGGGTGACCTACCCCCCTCCAGAGTGACCCCTGCTCGACCATTTTCGTCTACCGGCATGGACTACTGTGGACCCTTTATGAACAAGATGTTGACCCTTCGCTCTATCAAGCACGTAAAAGTGTATTTGTGTATTTTTGTTTGTATGGTGACCAAGGCCGTACACCTCGAAGTTGTCACGGACCTCACTACAGACGGTTTCATAGCCGCCCTAACTCGTTTTGTGTCTCGCCGCGGTCTGTGTACAGATCTCTACAGCGACTGTGGTACAAACTTCATCGGTGCCGATGCCACGCTTCGTCGCCTCATCGACACTCAAGTCAACTCTACCTCTGCTCAAGAAGTGATACATCGCTTCACCGCCCCTCGTGGAATCAGCTTCCATTTTAACCCCCCCGCTGCTCCCCATCACGGTGGATTATGGGAAAGTGCAGTGAAGTCGGCAAAATACCATTTAAAACGTGTGATGGGAGACACCATTTTAACCCTTCCCGAGTTTGTAACTCTGTCAACTCAAGTGGAGGCGATGCTTAACTCTAGGCCTCTCACGCCTCTCTCAAGCGATCCCTCTGATCTGACCGCTTTGACTCCCGGTCATTTTTTGATCGGCACCACCCTGGCAGCTGTCACTGAACGCAACGTCAGTGAAGTGCCCCTCAACCGCCTGAAACATTGGCAACTGACACAATCTTTGCACCAGCGGATTTGGCAACGTTGGAGCCTGGAATATATCCACATGCTACAACAGCGCTCAAAATGGACCAGCTCCAAGAATAACATCGAGATTGGTGACCTCGTGCTTTTGCACGCCCCCTCTGCACCCCTCACTTGGCCTCTTGCTCGAGTGACGGGTACTCACCCTGGCAAGGACGGCATCGTCCGTGTCGTGGACCTCAAGACGGCCACCGGACATCTCACGCGTCCAGTCGTCAAGATCTTCCCTCTGCCCCTGAAATAAGTGACTGAGTGTCCGCCCCCATGTACTATATTTTTTCTCTTGTGTGTTCAATGTTTTGTTGAAGCCTGCAATGCTTCAAGGGGGCCGGAATGTTTAGTATTCTTAAGTTAGCATAAGTATATATATATCTATTATTTTTAATTGTCTTCAATGTATGTTATATTCTCTGTATGTTGGTACTACTTGGACAATATGGCATGGAGGTTAGAAGGTTTCCCCCTCTCTCTTATTGTAAAACCGCGCCAAACCCCCTCTTCCCTTGCCGCGAAAGACAGACACCGTCAGTGCTTTCCAAACTCTCGCCCAGTGCACGAGCTATTGGGGTGTGCGGATGTGTAACAAAATAGTGTGTGTGTGACAATCCTTGTGTCTTCGGAATCACTCCTACCAGAACTTCTCTCTTCTCATCGTGCTCGCCCCGGGGTCATCACACAGCGGTGGAATACCCAACCAACAACCAGCCAAGTGGGTTATATTTTCACCTTACATCAGCTCAAGGTACTGTCTGCTTTTTATCTCTATATATATTTACCGTCTTATCTCTTCCCCTCACCGTCTTAATCGGTATATATTAAGTGGTCCTTCGCCCCCTATGTATTTGTTGTGTAATCTATAATTAATGTGATAAAGTCTCATTCTCTCACGGTTCCTAAACAATGATGGATGGATATTGAGTGGGATAGGACAAACATAAACAACAGTGAGGTTGTAATAGGCATCAGGTTTTTTTTCAAAACATTTATTTGTATTTACAGGTAACTACTAAACATATATGTATAAACTAGTTCACGTTAGGGCTACTATTTTAATAAATTGAATGATAAATATAATGAAGTACCCTTTTTATTCATTTTTATAAAAATATATGACCGGTTTCGGCTCTTAGGCCATCTTCAGATAGCCATTTACTCATGAAGATCACAGTGTACATTCATGAGATTACATTTCCTATAGTTGGGGACAGAGGAAGTAGCCGACTTGGAGACCGCTGTCATAGGTAAGAGTATGTTTATAGCAGGATGGTTGACGTCCTCTTTAATCAATGGGTAACGATCTCTAATGAGTTCGGTGTTTGTTTCTGATGTGTATACCATTCTCTCGAAATATACCATTGGTTCGAGTGCTGGCCAAGACGATGAGGTCGGTAGGTTTCCGAGTGTGCACACTGGTGTATAAAGAAGTGCATTCGCCCGCAGGAAGGCTTTAAAATTAGATAAATTTGTCAAAATAGAAATGTGCACAGTTCTAACACTCGCCAGAGTACAGTAGACATATACGCCTTCTGCAAGTATCATTCAGTTTGGCAAAGATTCATATCTCTATGTACTAAGAGTACATTGTACTCTATATGTACTAAGATATTTAATAAAATTTCAACTGAAATAAGACGAATTAATTATGTAAACATACTCAAGAAAAAATTTGAAGGAATTCCTACTCAAGAGGCCTTACTATTCCTTGAAGGAATTTTTCAATTAGTAAGAAACGGGCCAACCATATGACGACCATGGCACATCAGTGCTTCTAGTAGGAGACTATCAAGTAAAAATAAGCAAGTAACTCAGTACCTACCAGACCGTGCTGTTATTCAGTGTTTAGCAGTTTTTTTTTTTATATCTGCCATATTTGCAACTTCGGGTGAATTTTCACCCATTCTAGCATTAATGATAGTCTGTTGTTGTTTGTCTTTTATTATTGATAATCGAGCCTTTTATTATTGATGGAAGAAGACTAAACTCAAGTGAAGCTGAAAGGGTAATTTTGGACGACTGTTTTCATGACTGGGACAGTGAAAACAGTGGTTCAGGAGAAGAAGACTGTTGTGAGGAATATATTGTAGAAACTGTTGAATTTGATGGCTTGGGGTCAAATTGTGACATTGATTGTAATCAGGAAGTAAACGAAAATGACGATGATATTATTGACCAAGAGTTAGAAGAAAAAGACTTGACATAGGAACGTTATCTGAACGACCTAGTTTACAATTAAATGTGAGAATATCGTTGTTTCTAAAATATCTTTACTGACCGGAAAAGGTGATAAAAGTACGAAATGGTCCCCCAAGCATCCTAAAAAGCTAAAAACACCACAGAGAAATGTCACTAGAGTTGGACTTTCAGGTCCCAAGGGATGAGCTTGTGACGTGCCTAGCATTAGAGAACGTAGCAGCTTTTTTCACCGATGACTTTCCATATGATATTGCAAAATATACTACACAAAGAGAAAACTATATCATTACTAAAACATTGTTTAAGAAAATAATGTCATTGATGTTTAGTTAACCTTATTTATCCAACTACTATAGGTATGGGTGAACATTCACCCATAATACCAATTGTGTGTAAACTAGGGATTTTCTAGTTAAAGATTAAGATGACAAGAACCCTGCGCTGTATGTTCATTTTACTATGTATCTGTTAAACTTTACAATGTTCTTCTTTTGTTTGTTAGAGAGTAACCACTTCTTAAATTTAAAGAGTTTCTAAAGCATTTATTAGTTAATAATTGTTTGTACATCATAGGTGAACTTTATGAAATAGATTTTGTACAAAGTTAAAAAAAGTTCTAAATGATGGCTGTATGATTTATAGATCTATGTATTATTACTATTTATTTATTTTTTTTTATTAGTTGATGATAAATGTTTGTTTGGTCTGAATAAGCGTTGTAATTTTAAGTATTTTAAATGTAATAATTTTAACTCTATTGTGTTTTTGTACTTAGTGACTTATTGATATTAATTGTCATTTTGTTTGTTACTGATTAAGTACTGTACCTTGGGATTGCTAACGTACATAAAATTGTGTTGACTAAATTTTTCTATTTTTGTTACTATTATCTTTATATTACTTTTGCTATAAAGTAACAATGTTTATATATGTTGTATGTTATTTAGAACTAAAACCTAATTTATAGCCTAAGAAATTTGCTATAAATTAGGTTTTATAGCAATTTTGCTATAAAATTGAATAAAATACAAAATAAATAAATAATATAAACAAAATAAAATAAAAAATACAATTTGCCTCTGTAATGTTGTAATAGTTACAAAATATAAATACATATCTCATTGTCCGATTAATATGAGTTTTCTTCAGATGAAGTTAACTTATATCAGCAATGAATTCGTCATCTACATCAACAATTGATCTAACATGATTTGTGAGTTAAGTGATTTTCTTTTTTGTGATCAAATATAAGTTTTAATTGTGTTATTATTTTACTTTTTATAATTATTTGCTTTTAAAGTGATATTTAATACTGTACTCAGTTTTTAATTTGTTATCAATTTATATCCACTTATTGTCAAATAATAATTATTTGTGCATTCGAATTTGTTACCCAAACATAACCAAAACATATATTGAGTAGCTCCGAATCAGATATATATCCGTTATTGTTTGTATCGTAAATATGGCATTTCAAGATAAAACTGTTTGCCTTATGTTTTAAAAAGGTTCTTGACTCTGATGAGAGTGTTCAATGTGATGGTCAGTGCGATCGTTGGTTTCATAGAACGTGTGCTAGAGTCTCCAAAAATGAATTTACGAAAATAGCCAGTGATAAATCCAATAAATGGTATTGCTCCCGCATCGATTGCAAACCCTCTCAAATCATACCTGATTTGAATGTGATACTCACAGCACTATCTCAAAAGATAGACGATCTCTCCTCCAAAGTTGATCGCCTTAACGACCTGCCTGATAACGTTAAACAAATTCAGGAAGATGTTAGAGCTATTCACGATAAGTTTGAGTTACTTGAGCCTCGTATAGAGCAGCTGAAGTTTAGAGTCACCGATATTGAAAATAAAGTCAAATGTATCAAGTCAAACTCTGATAGTTTTGAAGACACCTTGATGGAAATCAACGACCGTAATAGGCGACTGTGTTTCGTAATTGTCTACGGCTTGGCGGAGAGTTCTAGCACCAATGTTGAAACGAAAAAGGAGCATGACAATCAACTAATTAATAATCTTGTTTCTAGTGTTCATTATGAAGCCAATCTGGATCGAGTGAAGACTTTTAGAATTGGGGTATTTAAGAAAAATAAGTCCCGCCTACTGAAAGTAATTTTCCCTGACGAACACCAGGCCAAACTGTTTTCCCAACGATTCTCCGAGAGGAATATTGAAGGTGATAGTGAAGTGAGAATTTCCAGGGATCGGACAGTTCGGGAATTAAGGCAGGAACTTGAAGAGAAAAAGAATGCCGGAGAGAAGGATCTGACCATAAGATATACTAACGGAGTGCCCTCAATAACCAAATCTAAGCCAAAAAACTACTAAAATCCAACGATCTACTTAATGTAACTATGTATTTCCAAAACGTTAACGGATTAAGAACTAAACTTCCAGCTCTCCGTCAATCTTTGAGTCATATAGTTTATGATATTATTGTATTGGTACAAACAAATCTCACAGATGAAATTAATACCTCTGAACTTGGCTTCTTTAATTATATAGTGTACAGATGTGATAGGTCCCCATCATATTGTTCTAAGGCATATAGAATGCTGTGATTTGTTTAAAATTAGCTGGATGTATAGTATTTTTTTTGTTTTATTATTGTTTATTCATATATGGATTATCTCTTTTGTGTAATGTTAGATATTTATTATTGTTAATTGTTGCTTGGTGTTGTTATTAGGTGTATTATTTTGTTGCAAAATTGTTTAATCTATTTGTAATTTTTGTAATGGATGTTTATGTACTTTATTGTTATTGATGTGTACATCTGTCGATCATATATTTTTTATTGTTATCTTGATTGATTTTTTAGTTGTGTTTAATTTATTATTACTAAACATTTTTATAGTGATTGGATTGTCGTTCATTGTTATTACTGTTGCCATATTGGACTAATGTTTGTAAACTTGTAAAATTGGTACGCATAGTAAGTACCGTTGGAAATAAAATAAAATAAATAAAAAAGATTGACGATTGTAATGCATTTTGACGTTCTCATGTGCTTCTGCAATAAAAAATTATTTATTTATTTATGGTTGTCAAATGACTGAGGTTTGGTGGTCGGCCTACAGCAAATCTCGAATTTTGAGAATAATTATTTTTATTATTAAAAAAGAAAGATCAAAAGAAAATCTTAGCCTAGTATTTGATGTCATGCTTCTGAGGAAGTAAATCACATCAATTTTTTAGTAAAACCTCACGTGTGGCTATCTTTATTACAACCGCAAACAAAACTACCTAGGCGTGGTGCAATGTTAATATACAACAGGTTGTCTCATACAAGTACGCATCCATATCGCGCAGGTGGCAATTACGTCATAGCCTTGATTATATACTCCTACAATAGATATCCCAGCTAATAGGAATATTTGTGCCAGTAATTTGGTTAGTTAGTGAGACCCGCAACCACAACTGGTTTAAACTGCATTATATTTACATGGGACTACACTAGCGCTCCACAATGTACCACAAAAACAGCTGGTATTTCGAGATTCAAAATTTAACATTGGATGGTACATCTATTTGTGTATAAAATCAATGGTCATAGGGAGGCCTCAGCTGTGTGTTTTATACCTTCAATGCTGTAAACAAAACAATCCGGAACAATGTGAAACATCTGATATCCGTACACTTCAGTGATATCTGATACAGAACACTTCAGTCTGCGTTGTTGATTAATTTTGAGTATGGTGTTTTATACTGTAATATGGCTTTGTTTTGAATAATTGTCAATTCATATGACTATGTTTGTGAAATGCCTGAAGTGAGGCGTGCCGTTGAAGTTTGTAATAATAGTTGTATAATATTAAAATCAGAAATTTAAATAATTCCAAAATACTCTTGAAAACAACACAGTAATGGTTTTTAGTATGTAGTTTTAATTGTTCAGCATGCTGGTTGGAGGCATAGAGTAAGTAATACCTTTACTCTATGGTCGGAGGTCTCCCTCTGACGTCACAACTCGGCTTATATAGACCATATGACAATGAAACAACCTGTTGTATAGGAACCTTGGGCGTGGTGGGCCACCGATCACCCATTTCAAAACAGTGCAGTTGCCGACTCGGAAATTAATTTCCCATGACTTGGGGCAACTGCCGTCGGACTCAAAAAGCAATCTACTCGAGTTTGAACCATTGTTACAAAATAAACACACTTCCGTTGTGTTTTACACCAAAATTTAGTCCTTTTTGTGCTAGCATTACTAACAGGCAATGTACATGCGGTCTATTCATTCGGATATGGCCACTAGAGGATTATATACCCTCACTACCACACACATTAGGAAATAAGTGAACATTGCACAACAAATTAGCAACTTTGTGCGTTTCAAATTAGATCTATTTCATAATAATATTTTTAAAATATACTAAAAATTCCTAGAAAAATTAGACCAAACACGAAACACACCCGATCTTGTACTTACAAATACAAATGTTTATATAAACAAAATTGTATCTGCTGTTAGTTTTAGAATTAAAATACGTTGAAGTATTTAGTTTTGTACATGTGTAGATAACTTCTTTGACGAAGTCAATTTGGATTGTTGTATCTGCTATTAGCTACAACAAACCCGATGGTCCCCATGACAGGAGTGAGACGTATGTTTGGGGAACGCATAATTACCAATATTACCCAGCAATTACGAATCCCAGATCTCTGTGTGCATGAATAATTTTTATGAGGAGATATAAAAAGCGATGTGTTCCAGAGTAGACCAGCAAACCTCATCTCAAGATCTAAATTGAATGACATAAGAAATATCAAGCATATATCCATGCATTGATTCTAGACAAAACTTTCTGGGGGCTCGTTTAGTATGGGTGTAGGCTTCACTAGGATTTAGAAATGGGGTTGGAAATATACCTAGGGTTTGGGGGTATAGAATACCCTGCCGGGAAATTTATTAAGCAAAATTTGAAGTGAAATCGCCTATTTCTGGTCACTTTTGAATGGATTACTGACTTTAATGACTTGGAAAAGTAGTCTTGCTTAATCACACTAAAGTACACTATTTGACCGGATCTAACTTACTAGACAACTGTAAATTTTAATTAATTTTTATAACCATATTTGTTTTAAGAGTTATAATATGTTAGTTAATTAATGCTGCACTGTTTAGCGGCATTTATACCGCAGTAGAATTATTTATAATCCATATAGTAGTAAACATTTATAACAGCTCCAGTAATCTTTATAATTTGTAATTATGAGGTAGGCCTATTTCATAAATTAAGAACATACATTTAAGCTTATTACTATGTATCTTAAAAACGTATTTGTCTAACTCAACCAAAATGCCAAAATGTTTGTGAATTTTTATTAATTGGGAGGCTAAGCCCTCTCCCCTCCTTTAACCGCCCCTGAGGACACGCAAAATATGTATACCACCGGGCTGAGTCCTCAAACTCGCCTAAATGCTTATGTGAGGTATAATGGTGATCACAATTCAAGTAATTAAATAAAATGAATGATAATTTAAAAAGAAATGTCTACTCTTGTACCCTAAATTTTCAGGAATTAAGTGATATTAATACATCATATTTGTTTTGTATACATAAAATTAATTCAAAATTCCACATTTTATGCACCATCCTGTCTTTAAGGGTTTAACATTGATCTAAAAATTGCATTTAAATAAACACACCCTGAAATATCTTTATTGATTAACGACTCCAACAATTCAGCTGCTTGAATCATAAAATTGATTATGTTATCTACTTGTGATGGCAGACGCTTGAAAGCTGCGCTTCTATGCCTCTGCGTTCTGTAATTATTCCTTCCTCTAGTTTCATAAGAGTGAACATCCCTGCCGCGCGTCAAAGTGCACTTTGACTTGCAGTACAGGGCGACCTCCAATATATAGAGGCAGGGTAGGGTCAATAATTTAAGCTCCCTAAACGCTTCTCGACACGACTCTCTGACGTTTAATTTTAAAATAGTTCTGACAGCTCTTTTTTGAAGTCTAAATACCCTTTCCAGCTTGTATTTAGAACAGCTACCCCAAAGTCTTATACCATAGGCTAAGTGGGTATGGATCAAGCCATAATATGCAAGTTTTAAGACTTCCAGGGAGCAGAATTGTGCCAGGTTGCGCAGAGCAAAAATGCCCGAGTTAACTCAATGCACACACTGTCGAAGTGAACGTCCTAAGTCAACCCTTTGTCAAGGTGTACTGTATTCCAAGGAACTTCGTGAACTCTATTTCCTCTAAGAGTACATCGTCCACCATTACTGTAATTTGGTTCTGTTCAAAGTGTTGAAGAAAACAAAATGTTATGAAATTTGACTTAGAATTGTTTGTTTTCAGGCCCATTTTATTAAAATATTGAATGCATTGATTCAGATCAATAAATCAATACTCCTGTATGTTCAGTCCTCGCTGTATTTTCGCAAGAGTCACGTATCTAGGGAATTTCTTAGTAATCTAGGGAAATTGAGATTGTTCATCTAGAGAAAAACCACCGAGTTAGGTTGGCAACGTTGAAACAGGCCTTTAGGTTTATGAAATCTGTAGTCTGTGTAATCTGTATTCTGTATTGTTATTATGATTTGATGAGGGTAAAGGTTTAGTTTGTGTTGGCATGAAAATGGTATTTGATAGAAAATAATTTAAATAAGTGAAATCAATAGAAAAAGAACAAGGATAAACCTGGGGTAGCAAATGTGGAATCAAAAACTTTATCATTAGGACACAGGTGGTAATATTGCTTATTAGAGTAGTAGCTTAATCATAACCTAAAATAGGAATAGGTATCGTGCTTTCAACTTACTAATATTTCAATCAACCAGAATGTTAAGAGCCTGATCGGGTGTGAAACAAAGTATATACGCTGGTAATTCAGTTGTAAGTTATTTGCAATCGTAGCAACAATTTATAAATAAGTCAGCAAAAAAATGCTTGTTTTGTGGACTATTAACCTATCCCTCTAAAAGCTGACTTCATTTTTCTATCACTCAGCTCTGGGTAAAGTATTTGAGTTATTGGTTTTAAAGTCAAGTAGTTTCCCCTGTATAGTATGACATGGCTCTACTAACAGGCATTCAACAACCACTAATCTTGCCCTAAATGTGTTTTTATCATCTCTTCCTTCAAAAATGTTCATCAAGTTGACAGTGCTTACATTAATTTCTTTAATGCTTTTAACACTGTCAGCTACTCACGTATTTTAGCTAAATTAAGGTATATGGTGTTGTTGGCAGTCTTCATCATTGGTTCTGGTCATGTTTGAGTGACAATGAGAGGTAAAGTTTTCTGGATTTATCTCGCAGCCTTTTCTTGCCAGTACTTACCACATATGGAGTTCCTCTAAGCAGTCATCATATTTATAAATAACATTTCTGTTGACTCTGATGTAAATTATTTATTTTTTGCTGATGACATAAAAGTCCTCTAGGTTCAGTAACTTCACATGATCCATCTGCCCTCAGAATGCTCTTGGTAGGATTGAGGATTGGTGTAAGGCTAATTGCATGAGACTCAATGAGTCAAAATGTGCCATCATAATTTCTTACCAGACCACTACACCTATTACTTTCAACTACTATTTAGGTAAAACTGCAATAGCTCAACAATTCTCAATAGCTACCATGATCTGGGAATCATACTTTCTTACAACTTGTGTTCTGGGGAGCATATTAACCCTCCCAGGGTCCAGTAGTTCACCCCTTAATGTCCAGCCTTTTTTAACTACTTTGCATTGTTTTATAGAAAAATTTATAGAATACACAAAAACAAGTAAAATCTCAAAGTATTATACCTATATCAATGTAAACTAGACAAAATAAGCTATATCAGAAGAATAATTTTGTTTACATATCTTGAATATTGTAGATGTTATTATAAATTGTAACTTATTGTAAAGAATCAAAATCTTTAAGTTTTTTCAAAGTTTACACCATGCTAGTAAGAGCTATTTCACCATATATGAAAAAAAACCTAGATAGCAGTTTTGTTGAAATGTTATACTTAAAAAGAAAATATATACATAAGGTTTATTACTACACTATACATAATAAACTATGTAGGCTATATGCTGCGTTTTACTGTACTGGAAAAGTCTTGTAGAGAAACATCATTACTAAACTCTTCGGCCTCAATGTCACTAACATTTCCGCGTAATAATTCCATAATATCATTTGATTTTTCATGTAAATCGTCATCCATTTTGCACTAAAACACAATAAATAACGTCAAACCAAAACAATAACACGGCAGACTGTTTCACTTTCACTGAAACATTGACAGTGATGTCAACACAACAACTGCGTACTATAAATAAGCTAAATTTTTTTGTTTCAATAAGGAATAGAGGAAACCCAAAGACTTGTGATGTATAGCAGAATCTCCTCTATCGATTCATAAAAATTACGATGTATTATTAAGAAACATAACCGAGTTAACATTATAGTTTAAAACTGATCGATTGCTTGATGTCGACGGATCAACATTTATCATTCAGGGCGCCGCAATTGCGGTCGAATTTTCGACAAGTAACACTGGGAGGTTTTACTTGTCAAATAACAAGAGCCATTTCCGCCAGAGCCAATCGTTTTGTTGGGCTCATCATCAGGACCTCAAGATGTGGACTAAGCATTGAAGCCATGAAGTACATTTTTATCTTATTAATAGGTCGATTTTTGAGTATGGCAGTGTGGTGTGGTCTCTCTTTCGCTTGCTATGATCCGGCAACTTCAAGGAGTACAAGATCGATTTCTTCAAACTGATAATGTTGTCTCATTAGGTATAGTGGTGGAGAGATTAGGAATGAAATCATTGTTTACCATAAGGTAGCTTCATGATGTAGTCTTCTTTAAGAAAACCTTAAATGGATTTTAATATTTTCTTAAAATCTTAATATTCACTGTCTGTGGTGTATTTGACATCAAAGTGCCAGTTAATACACGCTTGCAGAACTTCTTTGGCCCCAGCTCTACTGATAATGAGAATTACAGTTTTAAAGATGCTTCATAATTTAAGTAATGTTGCACTTTACCATAATTTATTTTTTGAAACTGTCTGAAGATAACATTTTCATTAGTCTGCATTAAATTTCAATTGCTGTACTCTGTAACAAAGTAATACCATTGATTTTATACACAAATAGATTTCCCATCCAATGTTAAATTTTGAGTCTCAAAATATCAGCTGTTTTTGTGGTCCATTGTGGAGCGCTAGTGTAGCTCCATGTAAATGTAATGCAGTTTAAAACAGCTGTGGTTGCGGGCCACACTAACTAACAAAATTACTGCCACAAATATTCCTATTAGATGGTTTATCTATTGTAGGTGTATATAATCAAGGGTAATACCATCACTTCTTCTCAGAATACCATCAAACCGTATTGTTATTTGCTATTGTTGTATTGTTAAATGTTATAGTTTATTTTTAGAATTGAACATTTAACTAATGGTATATATGATACAAAATGATAAATGAAGTAGTGTTCCGTTTTGTATTGCTAACTCATGTTACCATTATATTTTTGTTCTAAATTATTGCTACTGTTGCCTAATTGATTTTTTCCTGAATAATTAATTAATATTATCTCCCGTCATATGTGATATTTAGAGATCCTGATTTGATTGTGGTTGTATTTCAGTTGATTAATGAGCACGTTCACCACAATGTGCGCCACTGGTGGTACACGCTACAAATCTTTGAACAGTCAAATAATTGTAGTTTTATCATGTGTACTATGTTAAAAAACGACAATGTTTTCAAGGTCAACAATTCAAATATTCAGTAATGTTTGTACGATATACATTTTATATGAACGTTATACATGAGTTTGTTTAATGGTAATAATAAAAATCGAGTGAGCCTGAGAAACATTTTTGTAATTTTTTTTATGGGAATCCTACAATGTGCCTTGACTGTTTTAAACACATTCATTAAAATATTGTTATTTTATCAGACAAATTATTTTTCAATATGACAAACTATATCTTGTGGCTTACATGTTATAAAATAAAATCCTTGTTTTAGTTTTTACATTATGCAAATCCTGGTAATAATTCACTGTAACGTGCGCCACCGGTGGACGTATATGGTCGATATTTAGTATAAGCCATGTATAAGACATATACTACACTTAAATAAAACCCGGCTGCAGTTTAGAACAAGTATTGTTGCCATTAAAGTGCGCGCCACGGGTGGCTCATGCCAGGATTTTAAAAAGTTCGCCATGTCCACCAGTGGTGCACACCGTAGTTTTGTGAAGAAATATTCTACTACTAACAAGGCATCGTAATGAATGTGTAAATGAGCCATCAAATGTATTGTCATTGATATCTTATATTTTTAGTTGTTGATGTTATAGTTTATATCTTCCCTAGTTGTTGGGATCTGCTTTAATTAACGTTTTTGTTATGTGGTATGAATCTAGTTTATTCTTCAAATAATTGTACCTATTCACAATAATGTTATGTTTGAGCACACTTTCTTTCCTATTATATTCTAGTTCATTTGTTTTAGCTTGATATCATTGCTAATAATTGTGCTATAAACTGGTTCTTATAAATAAATTACCTTTAATAGTATATTGTGTTGGATACAAATATATTTGTGACTTTATTATACAATGAATATTAATAAGAATACAATATTTTTTTAATTATAACATCTAATAGGCCTCTTGCCTGTCATTTCATCAATATTGTATATATTTGTAGTGAATTGATTTGTATTTAAGAATCTATTTAATTTCAGTTTGTGTGGTTGTTTTATGACAGGACTAAACAATGGCTATGAATAATACCACAACTGTATCAGAAATTCTCAAGAGCAAAGCATCTTTAGAAGATGAACCTAAGAAAAAATCAAGAGAAGATTGGAGGAAAGCTAAAGAGTTGGAAGAAGCCAGGAAGGTAGATATAATTTTTATCTAATGCATTCAATATCTTATTGGCAATTGGAAAATTTTTTATATGCACCATAATATTTAACCCTTTTCTGTATAACAAAAGAAAAAAAGTCAGTTGCTATATCAGAGAGTAAATAATTCCTAAGCAAGGAGAAGGGGTAAGTAGACCCTGTAATGTGAGGTGACAAGACGCAAAAACAATCTTAAACTGGAATATAACATGAACCTGCAAGAAAATTTTTTTATGTATTTATTACATTCCATCCATCCATATCCGTTCCCATTCCAGATTAGTCCTGGGTCGGGGTATCAGCCAGCCTCCGCCATCTACTTCTGTCTTCCCACAGCTTCTCCTCGCAAATCGTGTTCCATTGTGCTCCTCTCCTTCTATGTCCCACTACTTCATTTTCCCATTCATTCGGTCGTCCCTTCCTTTTCCTTTGGTCTTTCCAACACAATGGCAATTCTTCATTTCCTAGGATTAGACGATCATCTTTTCAGTGTCAAGCATTTGACTAGATCTTTCTAAATCATTCAGTTTCAATGACCCAACCCTTCTTATTCCTCATTGATTCTGTAGCCTACTCTCTTCCTTTAATTGCTCAGGAAGCCTACGCCGCCTGTAATTCTACTCATCTTTTTTCTTGTCATTTTACGTCTCTGTGCATACGTGAGTGGGGCCTTTACTACGTTTTTGTACATGAGTTTTAGCAGTCCTTGGACTTTCCTATACAACAAGGAGTTTAACATTCGGTAAAAAAAGTGCCTTTCCAATTAGTGAAATCTCTTATCAAAGCTTGCCGTCACTCGTATACTGTCCCAAGTAAGTGACGTGGTTAACCATTGCAATGGGATACCGTCAACGGTTCTGTTTTGTTTAGATTAGATCTTCACACATTAACATGCTTTTTCAGTGCTTATTAAACCCTCTCTTCATCTGCGATCAGTTCAGCATTCAATGGTTGTCGTAGTATTTCTCCTTCATCTTCCCCCAAATTACGTGTATCTGCAAATATCATTCATGACGTATTTTATAACAATAATATCCTTCCTCAAAATTATTTTCCATCACGGTTTTTAAACGTGCGGCGAATTAAACACACTACCCTGTTTGCAAACCTTCTATACATCAAACATTCCGTTGCCATATTGTTCTCATTGATATAATAATATACAGCTCCTTTAATCCATCATTTATGTCTTTCTATCCATTTCTCTCCTCAAGTCTCCCACACATGTTTTAAAATGTATAGTTTCTTTATTCAATAAAACCAGGTACCGTCTAGTTATTGAATCAAGGTTTCTCCATGAGTTGTTAGTGGCGGCGCCGGTCTAATGTGTCTGGTTGACACGATGTGATCTCATAAGAGCTTTCTTTCTTATCCAACTTTTTCCTAATTGAGAATTTTTAAAAATCTTCATTGGATGCTCACTAAGGTATACTCTTATTATTACTTGGCCATTTTTTTTACTCTTTCATATGTAAGCACATGATTATCGCTCTTTAGTCATCCTGGGACTTTTTACTATTCATGACTTTGTACGGACGTTTCAAATTGCATCCGACTGGGAGACAGTAATATTCCTGTTTTATCTCTGGCTGGTGACTTTCTTTTTTCATAATTTAAAGCTTTTAACTCTTCATGTTACTTCATTTTGCTAGTATCTCTTTGTTTGTTACTTTCCATTCTGTTGTCTCATCAACATTGAATCGAACTGATTTCTGCAAATTCTTTAGGCCATTTTCATATCAAACTACATCTCTTTTTGTTTCTTCTTTTTCACATTGTATTTTTTCTTGTTCTATATTTAGTATAGCATTTTTATTTCATTAACATCTTTTCCAATTTTCTGTAAAATACATTCAGCTTAACTCCTCTCTTTTGGAAATTTCTCCTAACTCCTTTTTTTTCGTTTATGCGATTTTTTTGTCTTCATATTTCTAGTTTCAACCCACTCTCAGGCTTTATGTTTCTCTTACCGCTTTTTTTGTTGACTCATTCCACATGAGTCTCTCTCTCTTGCTTCATGTTCTCCCATATTTCTGAGTTACACTAAAAGTGTTCTAAAAAAGTTCCTTCTGTAACTATTTCCTTCCGAACTTGGTGTATTTTTTTCTTCGCAATGGATATCATGTTCCAACTTTTCTATCCTGTAATTCACATTTTAATGTTTAAAAGTTTTTTGAATTATTTTTTAAATGCAACTGGAAATTCCCCCCACAGCTGTTGATCCATCCAAGGTATTTGGATAACTTTAATGTCCATCAACCTTTCTCGCCCAACTCTGTCTACAAGGACATAATAATGAGCTTCAGTGTCAAATCCATAGTACTTGTAATAAACATGACTCGTCCTCTTCTGTAAATACTGTTTCTATTGCAAAAAATTTCTCGGCACAGTCAGGAGTTACGGCCTTCTTCCATTGTCTGTTTCTTACCCCAAACTTACACACATATTACTAGCCCATCCTATCGCTTGATGTGCGTTAAGTCTCCATGACTATGTTTACCCCTATCAAGTTGTCCTGCAGTTGTTCCTCAAACTCACTCTTTTCTTCTTGTGTATTCCCCTGTCTGTGGGTGCATATACTTGTGCAACTTTTAATTGTTGCTCTTCAATCTTTAATGTCAGTAAAAATGAGTCTGTCTGATTATTCTCTCCACCTTTCTCACCATATCCCTCAACCTCCTGCCTAACCACCACGCTACCCGTTAATCATTCTATTCTCGCATCCACTCCAGAATAATCTCGCTCCGTCTCTCAAGTCTTTCTCCCCACTTCCCTTCCATTTTGTTTCGCTCAGTCCCATCAGGTCCACCTCTCCTCCTTCTCATCACATCCACCCAATTCCTCCACCTTACCCGTCAGCGTCAGTATACTTCAGCGTACCGAATCTCAATTTGTTTCGTTTCCAGTCTTTACCGTTTGATCCGTCCTTCCGAGGCTTGGCTTTGTTTTTGAAAGCAATTTCTCTTCACTACCCGGCTTGCTAGGCCTGACGCAGCTGTTTCACCAGAGCTCCGTTAGCCCGTCACTGTTTCAGGGTTTCTCATCAGACCGGACCAGCAACCTTGGAGGTACCAGGGACAAGTCCCCACTGGTATTCGCCCTGATAAGCAATCCCCTACTTTAGTGCCGTTTCCACCCCCCACGACGTGGACGAGGAGTTGGACTTTGGGGGGCTATTTATTACATTGCTGGACAAATATACAAAACTGAATCCTGAATACTGGTTTTGATAATCACTGGAGCATACTCATCAGCCAAACTTAAAAGGTTTTTTAATGTAATTCCCAACTGATTAGCCACACAATAGAACATTTTTTATCTCTGATTATCTAATCCTTTATTGTAAAAATGTCATCCTTTCATTATTTTTAAAGTTTTTCTTTTGTAGGTGGGCTAAAAGTAAAATGAATAAAAGTTTGATAGACAGATAAAGTCAATGTCCTTTTTTTGTAGGCTGGTACTGCCCCTGCTGCAGTGGATGAAGAAGGAAGAGACATAAATCCACATATACCTCAATACATTTCTGCAGCTCCTTGGTACTTCAGCAATCAAGGACCCACACTCAAACATCAGAGGATACAACCAGAGTCCATCAAGAAACCAACTCCCATTGACCTATGGTACAAAAGAGGTGTAAACACTGTAAGTGAATATTTTCGGCTCACGCACATTAAATATGAATAAAATTCAAAAAGAAATGTAATTAAAAACAAATGAAATATAACTTTTATATCCACTAATAAAAACAGGGGTTTGAAAAAGATTTGCATTTAGGCTTCATTTCACTGTTTACAGCTTAAAATAAGGCCGGGAACATCAATATCCAAGTTGATAGGAACCAAGCTTATTTGGGCTGATTGAAATTTTGGCTAAGACCAGTCCACCATTATGAACTTGCTTCTCTTTGGTTTTGAGGCCTTAAAACGGAGTATTTGCACTTGCACACTTGTAGTGATGGTCAGTGTTCGCTTTTTATAGCAAAAAGTGAACATTAAATGAAATATATAACGTTAGAGATATAATTAACACGGCCTAAGCCCGTCTATAGCATGGGCGCCGCCGACTATCTGACTTGCCTACGCCCGTGTATATGACGGGCGACGATATTTAATATAATACTTTCATAATATCGCCGTATTAACGGGATCAGGCAATATCAATATATTTGTTGATTATCTGTCTTTATGTTTTGTATTGTTTGGTTTGTTTTCAAACCATCTGATGAAAAAAAAATTATAACCAGATGTCACCCTCGGTAGTTGCCTTGAACGTCAGTTTTCACGTGACAGCTGTTTTGATACACTGTGATCTTTGTGCCTATTATTGTTTAGAGTTGTTTATTGTTTACAATTCTATAAAATCATCTGTATTATAGGTGCTTGATATGAATATTGTATTTTATTTCTGTTTGTTTGTACAGTTGTAACATATTATTTGTAATTTAGTACAGTTTAGTTTTAAGATTCTTTACCAATCGAAAATAATAGCATAAAAATAGTCTGTTTTTGTTTTCAGTTATTTGAAGTGTTCTATTTATGATTTAGTATTTATTTTATGTATATAATCATGAGCCCTCCCCTTTAGTCCTAGCTCTAATAGGGGAACCGAGCCTCAGGTATAGGGCGGGTCGCAGGTGGCGGATGGCGAACGCTCCATCAGATATGGTGGACAGCTGCGAATAAGGGGTAACCCGAAATAAGCAGTTCCGGACCGGAGGCGGCAGCACCAGAGGGCGTGGGAGGGTGATCTGTGGCAGGGTTTACAATCAAGCAAATCCACATGAGCCCGATGATAGTGCTGTGTCCATTGCGAGGAAGTGCCGCCATTAAATAAGCACTGCCCGTACTGCCTTGTACGACAGGGTTTGGGTACCCAAAGGCTAGGAGAAGGATACTCCGATGTAACACCGAGGTCAGGTTAGGATCTTGGAGCTGCAGTGGAAGCCACTAACCTAGGAGAAGGTGACTCCGAAATCAAAACCCTGGTCCCCCCAGGTTGGGAGTTGGGCGTTGGGCCGACAACCCTACCCCTGGAAAAATCATTTGTTCAGCAACGCCAACAAAATGCCTCGGACCATGATGGAACACCTGGGAAACGACCACTGCTCAGAAATAAGGACTTGAGACTTGGAACGTAAGGACCCTGGCTGTGCCTGGAAAAATAAATATTTTGAGTGAAGAGCTAAAAGAATATAACATTGATATAGCAGCCTTACAAGAGACAAAGTGGCCATTTTGTGGCAAACTTAATACAGAAAGTTACCAAATACTATATAGCGGCTGTGACGATGGCAGACACTACGCAGGGCGTAGATTTCGCCATAAGAAGACAGTTACTAGGAATCTGTGACATGTTATAAAGCTATAAATGAAAGAATTTGTTACATTAGGTTAAGAGGAAAATTTAATAATTTATCTGTGATTAGTTACTATGCGCCAACGGAAGAAAGCAATGATGAAGATAAAGACATTTTTTATACACAATTAGAAGAATTAGTTACCGATATTTGAGATTATGATACGCTTATAATGTTAGGAGATGCAAATGCCAAAATAGGTAGAGAAGATATATGGAGAAGTGTAGCTGGAAAAGAAAGCTATACATGAAGAAAGTAATGAAAATGGTGTAAGGTTACTAAGGTTTTGCTTGCTCACAGACTTATTCATAGCAAGTACTGAAATTACTCCTAGAAAAAATATATACAAACAGACCTGGGTATCACCTGATGGACATACGGTAAACCAAATAGACCATGCCCTAGTAGATAAGAGACATCTGAGCTCAGTGACCCAGGTAATGTACCGGGTCTTGGACCGGTACAGTTTCGTTTTTTCGTTTGTTGTCTGCAGGCTGCCTGAGATTCGCTTTGGCCCGGCGATTTGGCGTACTTTGGTAGCCGTTGGCCCAGTCCGTTCGTTCCGGTTTCCAGCAGCTTCGGTCAGGTTGACCCGGCTTCTAGATTGTTCGAGTAGTTCTAGTTTCTCTGGAGTCGTCTGTCAGGTTGGCCGTCTTTTTGTCTTTGGCTCTGCCTGCTGAGATTACTATGTTCGGCTGAGAGACTCCAAAACTCCAGGGTCCTCGAGTAGGACGATTCTACCCTCGGCCTGCCGTCCGGGGATTTTCTACCATCTGCACTGCCAGCCTGGCCTGAGGACCATGTATAGAGGCCATTGGTGACCCCTTCTGCCCCAGCTACATCTTTGGGTATGAGTCTTCTGTCCTCAGGTCAGTGCTTTCTTTCTTATTTTCCCGGCGGCTGAGCTGGGGGTTGCTGATATAGAAAAAAAGGTGCAAAATGAAAGAAGAAAAAAACATGTTTGTGGAACTCTATGTGGCCTAGGCCTAAACTGCTAAACTTGAACAGTGATTTATGGAACTCAGCCATGGGGACTTACTTATATTTATTTATTAAAGAAAACAAAACTTAAAATCCAAAAAGAACTTGTGTTGTTAATATTCATTGTTATTTAGTTTAATTAGTTTATTTCTTGTTACATTTGTTTAGATTTTTATATTTGTTAGGTCCCCATTATTCAATCCTGTTATTATTTATTTATATGCTTAGGCCTAGTTATTGTTATTTATTTTTTGTTAAGTGTATTAGAGGGGTGTTCGGAAGTGAATTTTACTCGAACGGTACCAGTGTTATATTTTCTTTTAAATTATTTAATTTTTAAACTTTCACCAAAAGGGGATTATTGTGCTTTTAGTTAATTTAATTCGGAGCTGCCCAGGGATTCCGGCTTACTCCCTGCCCGGGTGGAATCAAGGGATATGTGGGCTGAATTGCCGGTTTCAAGGGTTGTGATTCCAAAAGTTTTCTAAATTTTCACTTTTATTTTGGGGTTATCTAAATTTGTTTCTTAATGGTACATCTTTTAAATTGTTATAATTTGTCTTCGTTTTGGGTGTCCTCAGGCCAAAAACTGCAGATAGGTCATACAGTGATTAATTGTTAAATTTTGGTATTTGTAGAGTTTGTGGTATTTATAGCATTTTGTTTTTATTGTGTAGTATCTTGGTAATTCTAGTGTTTGTTATTATTTATTTAATTACGAATTAATATTGTGGCCTTCTGCCTATTTTACATTGTGGCCTTCTGCCGTTTTTGTTTTATTGTCTTTTTACTTGGCAATAAAAAGAAGTTTTGCTCAGCTGCCGAGTTTTATTTTGGACCCTCCAACTGCCACCCGTGATCCCATCGCTCGACTTGGTTTGAGCCATCCCCCGGTTGGCACGCTTTCCAGCTTTGGTGGGGGGATGGGTCTCAATTGGTAGCAGAGCGTGGTTGCCTATAAAAAAAAAAAAAAAAAAAAAAAAAAAAAAAAAAAAAAAATTTAATTCTTTCTTGGTTGTTGACGGTGGGTGTTTGCCAGTTAGTAGTAGGCCATGGTTGGCCGACCTACCGTCAAGGTGTCTTGGTATTGTAAAAAAAAAAAAAAAAAAAAAATTTAGGCAATCCGCTTGGTTACTTTGTTGAATGGGTTTCATGGGTGGATTGGAGTGGTCGGCAGTGGCTCGGTAGGCTGAGGGTTTAGTTCGTCTTGGACCCTGGAGTTGTCGTTTTTTTGTGTATATTGTTGAGAATTGTTGCGTTAGAGATGGCCTATCTGCAGAATGTTGCGCTCCTGGTCAAGGAGGAGTTGATTTTCGAATTGAGGTCGCGGGGTGTGACTCCGGAAGGGGATGTTTTGAATCTCCGGAGGTTGCTGCGGGAGCAGTTGTCCGCGGGTACGGCGGTGGATTGGTCTGACCTGCTGGAGGTTGGTGATGAGTTGGGGATTTGTAAACGGAAGGTGGAAGATTGGGAAGGGGTGTTAGAGGATTTGCAGTTGGAACCTCCAGTGGGTCGTGACCGGGCCCTGCCGCCTTGCACGTCTGGGTCATCTGCTTGCCCGTTTAAGGCTGGTCAACCGGGCGCCGGGGTTGGAACCGTCGGATAGGGCGTGGATCTTGGAGAGTGTATCTAGGCTTGAGGAGATTTTTCAGGCACTCTCCGGTTCCACGACTCCTACGGGTCTGGGTCAGCGGCCTAATTTCACACTTTCTCCTAACGTGTCGAGGCCGCAGGCTGAGACAACGGCTTTCACTGCGCCTGAGGCTCCTTCTGAGCCTGCAGGCGTTTCTGTTGGGGTCGCTTGTGGTTCGGCTCCAGCTGCCGTTCCTACTACTTCTTTGGGTTCACCCTGCTCTTCTGCAGCTGAGCTACCACAAGCTGCCTAACCCTCTCACGCCCATGATCCAGAATCTCCCTGTGATCGATGGGATGGATCCTGAGGAGCTTCTTAAGTTTCTGGTGGCCTTTCTCAGACTTAGTGAGATGCCCGGCATGCAGGCTGGGGACTTGCTTCGTCTGGTTTTCCCTTATTGCAGAGGTCCCGTTGGGGAGTTGCTGAGTTCTGTCTTGGCCAGTGATGCCTCGGTGGACTCGTTCCATCGAGAGTTACTTTCATCGTTTCTTCCCATTCGACTCAGGGAGAGGATGGTCATGGACAGATTTTATCGGTCGCAGGGTAGGGGCGAGTCTCTGGCAGCCTATGTCTCTTCAGTCAAGGAAGCTCGTCAAGCGTTGCGCCTCACCCTTTCTGAAGCTGACACCGTTCGTGTCATCCTGGATGGCATTTCTCCCGAAGAACGGTGCAGATTGGTTTTTGCTGGTGTTCCTTCGACTTTTTCGGGAGCTGCATCAGCTGTGCATTGTTTCGCGCAGCGTGCAGTTCTCAGACCAGCAAGGGAGGGATTCTGAGAGTCATCGTGCTCTCCCCACCCGTCGACCGGCTATGTCTGTAGGTGTGAGTCAGCCAGTGGAGGGTCGTGGTTCTCGGCCTCCTGTTGTGTGTTTTGCTTGTGGCCAACCTGGTCACATTCGACGTGACTGTCCACGTGCTCGAGGTCGTGGGGCGGGAAACGCTCAGCGCGGGGGGTTGCCTCCACAGTAGCTCCCCGCGTTGTTGCGACTGACCGTGGCCATTTGCCTCTGACACGTGCCCATAGCAGGAGTGTCGGGGATTTTTCGGGCCTTGCTGGCATGGCTTCCCTGGGACTTAGGGCGGTCACCTCGTGTGTCCTGGCGTTTGTTTTTGTATCTTTTGGTGGTACGGTGTGTCGAGCCCTTCTGGATTCTGGTTCGGCATGCAGTATTATCAGCCTTTCTCTTTTTGAGTCCCTTGACGCCTTAGGACTTGTCAGGCACACCGAGCCTTCTTCTATTACATGCTGGACGGCATCCCAAACACCTCTACCCATACTTCTAAAGGCGTCATTACATTTTAAAATTGAAGGATTTTCCTGGAGGTGGGGTTTTCTTGTGGCCAAGGACCTGGCGGTTTCTTGTATCCTAGGGGCAGACTTCATTTCTAAGAGTGGTATGGTGCTTGACCTCCAGAAGCGCCAGATGTTTTTCAAGTTTAATCGGCGAGTTTTGGTGCCTCTAGTAGGTGATTCTGACTGCCCTCCTGCAGTCAGAGAGGTGGGTTGTGAGCCCGAACAACCCAAGGTGGATCCAGTTGGTCATCTCCCCCCTGAGCAGGCGGAGGCCATTAGGAGGCTGTGTTTGCGGTTTCCTGATGTGCTTACGGCTGAGCTTGGGGTCACTTCTCTTCTGGAGTATGAGATCCACCTCACCGATTCTCAGCCAGTTAGGAGTCATCCGTACAAACTTGCTCCCCCAAAGATGGAGGTTATGAGGGCTATGATTGAGGATCTTCTGAGCAAGGGTGTGATTGAACCGTCTCGTTCTGCTTATGCCAGTCCAGCTTTTCTTGTGCCCAAGCCTAATGGTAAGTCTAGGCTTGTGATGGATTATCGGAGGCTCAACGCTAAGGTCGCTATTGACTCGGTACCTCTGCCTGATTTGCATTCTGCGTTTGATTGGTTCGGTAAGGCCAAGTTTTTCAGTGTTTTCGATTTGAACCAGGCTACCATCAGATTCCATTGAAGAAGGAATCACGGCCTATGACTAGCTTCTGTGTTCCCTGGAATCTTTATCAGTTCACTAGGGTTCCTATGGGTCTTGCTGTGGGTGCCCAGACTCTTACTCGTCTGCTTGATTCCATCTTCCATGATGTGAAGTTCAAGTTTGTTTTCAATTACCTGGACGATCTTCTTGTCTACAGTGAGACTTTCGGGGAACACATGCAACATCTGGAGGAAGTTCTTAGTCGCCTCAAATCAGCTGGCCTTACCGTCAATCCAGAGAAAGTCACTTTTGCTCGTCCTGAGATCTCTTTTCTGGGTCATCTTATCTCTTCTCGAGGCGTCTGCATAGATCCTGCGAGGACCCAGGGCATTCGGGATTTTCCTCCTCCCAGAGATGCCAAGGGGATTGCCCGTTTTGTGGGGATGGTGAATTTTTACCGTCGCTTCATCCCTAACGTGGCCGAGCTTGCTGCCCCGTTGAACGAGCTGCGAAAGAAAGGTGTCCCTTTTGTGTGGGGCCAAGCTCAGCAGACTGCCTTTGATGCTCTCAAGGAGGCTATCATGCAACCTCCTGTCCTGCGTATGCCTGATTTTAGCAGAGAATTCATTCTTCAGACTGATGCCTCCTCCTCCGCCATTGCTGCTGTTCTTTCTCAGGAGTTTGATGGGGTCAGGCAGCCCATCGCTTTTGCTTCGAGGACGTTGTCTCACCAGGAAAGGAAAGCTTCTTCCATCTATGAGTTAGAGTGTCTGGCTGTTGTCTTTGGTACGGACAAGTTTCGGCGTTTCTTGGAACACGCTGAGTTCTTGCTGGAGACTGACAATCAGGCACTGTCTTGGCTTCTTGCCCATCCCAGACAGCTTGGGAAAATTGGTCGCTGGGTGGTCAAAATTTCTGCTTTTAAGTTCCGAGTCCAACATCTTAGGGGTACCCAGAATGTCATCGCGGATGCTCTTTCCCGCATGTACCACGAACCCAGTGATCCACCGACTGAGGCTGTTGCTCAGTGTGGTGCTGTTCTTCTGGATTTTCCTCTGGCTTTTGACGACCTACTGTCCCATCAGCAGAAAGATCCCGAGCTGTCAGTCATCTTAGGTGAGCTTCAAGAGGGAGGTGCCCACCCTCCCTATTTTCTGTCCAAAGGGGTACTCTGTTGCCGTCCTCGACAGAGGAGTGAACCCCGTGTAGTGCTGCCTAGTCATCTAGTACCGATGGTCTTTCAATATTATCACTCTTCTCTTGTGGGCGGTCATCTTGGCATTCATAAGACCATCGCTAAGATTCGTAGGTACTTCATCTGGAAGGGCATGGACCGGGATGTTGCGGGCAGAGTGCGGGCTTGTCACCTGTGCTCTCTCAGCAAGCCTAGTCAGAATGCAAGGTTAGGGTTGTTATCTTCTGAGGTGGCCGAGCGTCCTTTTGAGAAGGTGTTCATCGACTACGTGGGTCCTTTTCCCCGTAGCAAGTCAGGTAGCTCCTACCTACTTGTTTGTGTGGATGCTTTCTCGAAGTTCGTTTGGCTTTTCCCACTTCGGAGTGCCACGGCTAAGCTCACCATCCGTGCTCTCCAGTCCCAACTCTTCCAGCACTTTGGTGTGCCTTCCACTCTTGTGTCCGACAACGGTAGCCAGTTTACCTCCCATGAGTTTCGTAGGTTCTGTTTTGGCAATGGTATCAGGCATGTGACTACCTCTCCGTATTACCCACAGCCTTCTCATGCAGAGCGGTTCAACCGCAATCTTCGGTCTGCCCTTATTTCCTTCCATGCTGAGAAGCAGAACACCTGGGATGAGAGTCTCTCTTGGCTCCAGCTTGCTTTTAACTCTTCTAAGCATGAGAGTCACAATGCCACTCCCTTCGAAATTCTACATGGCTACCCTCCTAACAACCCTTTGTCCAACTTGTGGAGGCTAGAGGATCTTCTACCTACGCCAGGTGCCACTGACGTAGTGTCCACGTGGCGGGCTGCTCGGCGCAACCTGCTACGTGCTAGAGAGAGAGTGAGGAGGAGGTATGATAAGGGTCGTACTCCTAACCCTTTTCAGGTTGGAGAGCTGGTTCTTTGTCAGGCTCACCCGGTCAGTTCGGCCGCGGAACGAAGAGCTGCAAAGTTGTGCTATCGGTGGTCTGGTCCCCACCGCATCGACAGGTTTTTGTCACCGGTGACTGCTCTGCTGGTTGATCCCCAGTCAGGCAGGGTGTTTAGGAAAGCCCATGTGTCCCAGCTTAAGGCTTTCCGGGGAACGGTTGGTCCAGGAGTTGGTGTTCCTGGGGGTTTCTTGGGGCAAAGAGATTGATCACCTCTGCGCCCTAGGTGGCTGTTCTGAGAGAGTCTTTTTCTCTCTCTTTTTTCTTGTCGGGCCCGACAGTCAGGGTAGTTTGCTCCCTGTTCGAGGGGTTTCCCCTCTTAGGTTCTCTTGGACGTCCTTGGAACACCACTCTTCGGAGGTCTTCGTCTTCTCTTGGTTCCCTGAGGTACCGAGTGTTCTCCCCTGCCTGGGTGTGTTGAGGTTTGCAGAGGGAGGTTGTACCGGGTCTTGGACCGGTACAGTTTCGTTTTTTCGTTGTTGTCTGCCAGGCTGCCTGAGATTCGCTTTTGCCCGGCGATTTGCGTACTTTGGTAGCCGTTGGCCCAGTTCCGTTTCGTTCCGTTTTCCAGCAGCTTCGGTCAGGTTGACCGGCTTCTAGATTGTTCGAGTAGTTCTAGTTTCTCTGGAGTCGTCTGTCAGGTTGGCCGTCTTTTTGTCTTTGGCTCTGCCTGCTGAGATTACTATGTTCGGCTGAGAGACTCCAAAACTCCAGGGTCCTCGAGTAGGACGATTCTACCCTCGGCCTGCCGTCCGGGGATTTTCTACCATCTGCACTGCCAGCCTGGCCTGAGGACCATGTATAGAGGCCATTGGTGACCCTTCTGCCCCAGCTACATCTTTGGGTATGAGTCTTCTGTCCTCAGGTCAGTGCTTTCTTTCTTATTTTCCCGGCGGCTGAGCTGGGGGTTGCTGATATAGAAAAAAAGGTGCAAAATGAAAGAAGAAAAAAACATGTTTGTGGAACTCTATGTGGCCTAGGCCTAAACTGCTAAACTTGAACAGTGATTTATGGAACTCAGCCATGGGGACTTACTTATATTTATTTATTAAAGAAAAACAAAACTTAAAATCCAAAAAGAACTTGTGTTGTTAATATTCATTGTTATTTAGTTTAATTAGTTTATTTCTTGTTACATTTGTTTAGATTTTTATATTTGTTAGGTCCCCATTATTCAATCCTGTTATTATTTATTTATATGCTTAGGCCTAGTTATTGTTATTTATTTTTTGTTAAGTGTATTAGAGGGGTGTTCGGAAGTGAATTTTTACTCGAACGGTACCGTGTTATATTTTCTTTTAAATTATTTAATTTTTAAACTTTCACCAAAAGGGGATTATTGTGCTTTTAGTTAATTTAATTCGGAGCTGCCCAGGGATTCCGGCTTACTCCCTGGCCCGGTGGAATCAAGGGATATGTGGGCTGAATTGCCGGTTTAAGGGTTGTGATCCAAAAGTTTTCTAAATTTTCACTTTTATTTTGGGGTTATCTAAATTTGTTTCTTAATGGTCATTTTTAAATTGTTAATAATTTGTCTTACGTTTTGGGTGTCTCAGGCCAAAACTGCAGATAGGTCATACAGTTGATTAATTGTTAAATTTTGGTATTTGTAGAGTTTGTGGTATTTATAGCGTTTGTTTTTATTGTGTAGTATCTTGGTAATTCTAGTGTTTGTTATTATTTATTTAATTACGAATTAATATTGTGGCCTTCTGCCTATTTTACATTGTGGCCTTCTGCCGTTTTTGTTTTATTGTCTTTTTACTTGGCAATAAAAAGAAGTTTTGCTCAGCTGCCGAGTTTTATTTTGGACCCTCCAACTGCCACCCGTGATCCCATCGCTCGACTTGGTTTGAGCCATCCCCCGGTTGGCACGCTTTCCAGCTTTGGTGGGGGGATGGGTCTCAGTAAGAAGCCTAAGGGGAGCAGAATGTGGCACTGATCACTATTTAGTCTTAATAAAAATAAGACAAAGATTAAAAATAGAAAAGAGAAAAAAGAATAAAGCTGAAGAAAGGATATTGTTTGAACCAAATAAGAAAAATGAATACCAAATCGAACTGAAGAATAGGTTTGTTGTATTAGCACAAGACGCCGGAGAGGATGTAGAAAGAGTATGGGAAACCATTAAGAAAGGGGTCAAAGAATCAGCTGAAACAGTCTTTGAAAAAAGTAAGATTATTAAAAAACCATGGTTTAATGAAGAGTGCCAAAAACTTGTTCAAGAAAGAAGACAAACAAAAAAGAAAACTCGCAGATAACACGGCGTAGTCAAAGGCAAGATACCAACTCCTAAATAGAGAAGTAAACAAAACTCTAAGAAGAGAAAAAAGAAAGTATATAAACAACACTCTATTATGAGCAGAGCAGGACTGCAACCAAAATCAACTCTAAAGACTTCTACAGAAGAATTAGGTTTTTCCAAAAAGGTTTTAAACCAAATGTAATAGGTGTGAAAAATCGGAATGGAATAGTAACATGTGAGCCAACTGAAATTTTAAAAACTTGGAAAGAATACTTTTGTGAACTATTGAACTGCAATGGAGATGAAGCAAGGAATATTGAAGATAAAGTTTTGGCAGAGGAGGAAGAAGATCAAGGAATCGAAGAAATTCCTTGTGTTGAGCTCACAATACAAGAAATAAAGGATGTTTTAAAAACATTCAAAAATGGCAAAGCTCCTGGTGAAGATGCGATCCCAATAGAATTAATAAAGAATGGAACCGAAGAACTTTTCATACATCTACACAAACTGATTCTAGAAGTATGGAAAAGCGAGAAAATGCCAAAAGAGTGGACTGAAGCAGTAATAGTCCCACTGCACAAAAAAGGGGACAAACTAGAATGCAAAAATTATAGAGTTATATCCCTTATAAATACAACATACAAAATACTATCTAAACTTGTCTTAAACAGACTCAAATGCCATGTAGAAGAAATAGTAGGAGACCACCAAGCAGGTTTTATGAAAGGGAGATCAACAACAGACCAAATATTTATTCTAAAACAAATAACCTCAAAGTATTGGGAATACAACAAAGATATAAATGTAATGTTTGTCGATTTTAGCAAAGCCTACGACTCAATAAACAGACATAAACTGTGGAAGATGATGAAAAAGTATGGATTACCTAATAAAATAATTCAGTTGGCAAAAATGTGTTTAAACGAATCCAAAGGGAAAGTAAAAATAGGGAAAGAATATACAGATACATTTAATATAAATACTGGAGTGAGACAAGGTGATGGTCTATCTCCATTATTATTCAACATAGCACTAGAAGAAGCTCTCAAGAAAACAAGAAATAGTGAAGGAGGGGCAAGACTTACTGATAAAATAAACCTTCTAGCATTCGCAGACGATGTAGCCATTATAGCTGAAAACAAAAATAATCTTAAAGTGCTAACAGAAGTACTAATTGAAGAAGCAAGAAAAGTGGGTTTACAAATAAATGAAAACAAAACCAACTACATGAAAATAAGTAGGCAAGATGATGAGGAAGACCACTTAGAAGTATTAAACTATAGGTTCCAGAAAACTAGTATTTTTAAGTATCTGGGAGTGATGATCACAAACAATAATAGAGAAGAAATAGAAATTCAGAGCAGACTCACAGCAGCAGAAAGATCATACTGGAGTTTAATGAAATTATTCAGAAAGCAAACTGCTATCAAAAAACACTAAAATAAGAATGTATAAAACTATAGTGCAACCTGTATTGCTATACGGGTCAGAAACTTGGTCTTTTACCAAACAATCCCAGAAACGCCTTATTACGTTTGAAAATAAAATTTTGAGAAGAATTTTTGGACCAGTAAAAGAAGGAAATGTATGGAGGATAAGGAAAAATAGAGAGTTAAAAGAATTATATGGTGAACCAGATATTGTGGGAATAGTTAAGAGTAGGAGGTTGAGATGGCTGGGCCATATTAACTGTAGAAGTAAGAGAGAGATGGTAAAGATGGTACTCAGAGGTACACCAGAAGGAAGGAGACCATTAGGAAGACCAAGGATGCGATGGGTTGATGAGGTGACGAAGGACCTGAGAAGAATGGGAGCAGATTTGGAGCTGGCAGAGGATAGAAGAGCTTGGAGGCACATGGTTGGCGAGGCCAAAAACCACCTAGGTTTCCAATGGCCACAGGAGTAAGAGTAAGTAAGTAAGATATAATCATGAGTGGTCTTAGAAGTGTTTCAATTCATGACATTCTGTTTGATGATTAAGACTTAGACGATGATTTATTGTGAAGTAAATATTGAATTTATTGATGTATTGTATAAAAACATTCAAGATCCGGTTCTTGACTCAAATCAGAGGGGAATTGGATGTTGAGGATAAAGTTCCTGCCATTACGCATGCCACATTGCTTCAAATTATATCACACCAAGGCAAATTATTTCAATTGAACTGAATGTAGCTATTTTTGCTTTTTACATTTTTTACACAAATTCTTTACTACTTTCACACGTTTGCAATATTTTTTAATGTATTATATCTATACAGGGTGTCCCAAAAGTCGACGTCCAAACTTCACAGACTTGTTATATGGATCATTTCCAACAAAAATGTCTTATGTATTTGTCGTATTGTTAATAGTTACTGAGCTATTGACTTTTTAAATATTTTTTAAAATATGCGTATTGCAACAGAAAAAAATAATTTTTTTTCAAGAAATAATGCACGCCGGGCCTTAAAACTTTTACAATATAATTTTAATAAGTATATTTGCATAATTATACATATTTAAGGCATTTCGGGATGTTAAAAACATAAATTAATAGTGTTTAAACTTTATTTTTTCAGCTTAAAATAAAGTTACTACTACATTCAAACGGTGACTGCAAATGTATTTTTACCCTAAGCTAATTTATTTATTTATTTATTTATTTATTTTTTACATGCACAATACGGGTTATTCACCCAATTACACTGTGCATGTTCAATGTAAGAAGACATGCAATTAATATCAAGTCCACGATTTCATGTCCAGTCCAGTGCTACATACATAATCAACACTATTAACTTAAGCAAACAAATAAATAATAAATAGCATAACAATAACAGTGATAATAAATAATTATAAATATTAACAATAACCAACACTATATAAATAATAAATAGCATAACAATAATAGTGATAATAATAATTATAATATTAATAATAATCAACACTATTAACTCAAGCAAACAAATAAATATTAAATAGCATAACAATAACAGTGATAATAAATAATTATAAATATCAATAATAATCAACAACAAGAAACTCTATTAACAATAACTAGGCTCCATAGTAGCGAGAGGATATAAGTGAAAAATAATATGCTTTTCTCTTTTATTTATTTATTTATTTCTTAGTTTTTATTTATTTATTTATTTTTTGTAGGTTGACCAAAAGTTAAAAAAACTATTTATCTATATACATATATAATAATTAATTTCAATTGATTGGTCCAATCTATATCAATTTAAACCCCTTTGGCAGTATCTTTTGTACTGGTACATATTATTTGCAAATATATCAACTTCTCCTGACAAGGAGTTATATAATCTCATCATTGTGTTTAAAGGTGATGAAAACTGTATTCTCGTGCGCGAAAAATCAATATTAAACAAATTTCTTGACCTATTATAAAATGTTGGAGCATAAAAATTAATTTTAGAGAGACAAAATGAATCCATTATTTCACCTTTCAACAATTTAAAAAGAAACAGTAAATGCGCCAATTTTCTCCTTTTCTCCAGACTTTCCATTTCAAAAATACTTAAAAGCTGATTATATGATATATCAAAAGTAAAGTGACCAGTTTCTTTAAAATATAAATAGCGCAAAAACTTTTTCTGTACTTTTTCAATTGAATTAATATGAACAGCGAAAAAAGGATTCCATACGATACTAGCAAATTCCAAATTGGACCTAACAAGTGATACATACAATGATTTTAAAGTTGAAATTGAATGAAAATTATGAAACTGCCTAATAATAAACCCTAAGTTTCTATAAGCCTTATTTATAACAGATAAAATGTGTAGATTAAAATTCAAAGTAGGGTCTAAAATCAAGCCTAAATCCTTGAAATCGTATACTCTTTCAAGAGTGCTACCATCAATAGAATAATCATTGAAAAGAGATATTTTTTTCCTTGTAAATGTCATAACTTTACATTTGCCAATATTAAAACAGATTTTATTTTTAACACTCCATGCTACAATTTCATCCAAATCCGCCTTTAATGCTTTAGAGTCCAGCTGGTTATTGACTGTTCTATACAATATGAGGTCGTCTGCATAAAGTAAAATCTGTGAAGTTTTTACACAATTAACAATATCATTAATAAATAAATTAAAAAGTACGGGACCCAGATTAGACCCCTGTGGAACCCCTGAAGTAACAACATATTTACCAGAGTTGTGCCCCATATAAGAGACATATTGACACCTATTACGAAAATAAGAATAAAAAAACTTAACTAAATTAGACGAGAAACCTAAATGATGCATTTTGCTTAAAATTAAACTATGGTCTACTTTGTCAAAGGCTTTACTAAAATCTGTAAAAATTACATCTAACTGAGTTATTATCTAACTGAAGTAATGCATATTCTGTAAAACTTATCATATTCGTAACAATAGACTTTTTAGGTTGAAAACCATGCTGCTTATCAGTCAGTAATGCAGTCATAAACGACATAATCTTTTTGCAAATTATTATCTCAAATATTTTGGACGGAGTTGATAAAACTGCTACAGGGCGATAGTTATTAATGAGCTTGGAATTTCCACTCTTAAAAATAGGTGTAACTCGTGTCAATTTAAAAACATCAGGAAACACATTATTAACTAAACAAAGATTAAAAATTATACAAAGTGGTTCAACAAATATATCTTTACAACCCTTAAAAATATAGGGTGGAATTTTATCCGGGCCAGCAGATCGTTTACCACTAAGCTGTTTAATTGCATCATTCACATCACCTTGACATACTTGATTAATAACTAAGACTAGGGAAGACAGGCAAGTTTCAGGGTCAATGACATTATCAGTTAAAGAGGATGGAGTGAAAGTAGATTTAAAGTACACAGCAAATGCTTCTGCAATGTTACTATCTCCTTTAATAATCTGACTTCCGTCTGACATATCACTATTGGCATTCTTATGATTCCTTGAGTTTTTAATGAAGTCCCAGAATTTTCTCACATCTTTATTAATGCTATTTTCCACACTATTTAAGTAAATATGATAATCAAATTTTATTATACTTTTAACAACTTTTCTCAATCTTTTAAACTCTGTTAGATCCGTTTCACTCCTATTCCTTCTCAACTTCTTCCTAATTCTTATTTTTAACCTAATACTATCTATTAATTCTTTGCTATACCAAACTGGAAATTTACATTTTATTTGTTTTCTTTTCGGACAACAATGATCAAAAACCTGATAAATTACTTTATAAAATAAATCTACAGCTAAATTCGGATCACTAACACTATATAAAAAGGACCAATCAATTGCATCCAGACCATTATACAAATCTAAAAAATTAGTTTTGTTAAAATTATATCCTCTGTTACTATTACAACTATTAACTGACCTATTCCAATTATTGTGTGTCATTCTCGCTTCCAAATTTAAAGCAGGATGGTAATTGTCCTCCTTAACAATGGGACTACCACAATGAGAGGCCACACCCAGCTCTGGCCAATTAGATATTATAAGATCTAATGTTCTGCCCTGGTGATTAGGTATAAAGTTATGCATGGACAAATTTACCAAATTTAAAAAATGTCTTAACTCATTACAAATTTTATCTGCCTTTTCTAAATCTTCATGGGGAAGTATTCTTAAATTAAAATCACCAAAAATGCAAATTTTACAATTGTGAGCACTACTTAATTGTTCTACAAATTCAAAAAATCGGACATAAACATCTAAATTAGAATTACACAAAAAGTAAACTACCCCAATTAATGACGTAAAACCTTTACCATCCCTAACTTTAACCCATATCATTTCTTCACTCCTGTCAACTAACACATGCTCAGATTGTAAACAATTATTCCTCACAGCTAATAAAACTCCACCCCCCTTACCCATTCCACTTACTAGCCTATCTCTATCCCTACGAAAAACACTGAACTCATCATTGAACATTTCTCCACTATTTATTTCAGGAATTAGCCAAGTTTCTGTTAATGCAATTATGTCATAATCACATGCTAAAATGTTAGACCTGACAGTTGTAGTTTTTAACCTAAGACCTCTTACATTTTGGTAATAGATGTTCAGCCCATTATTGCAATTTATGTCAGACATGTGGCAAAACTAATAAATAAATAAATAGATTTATTAAAAAATGGTAACCTCACCCATAACCAACAAGAGCATATTACCAAAAAACAGGTCTAATAGGCATAAATCAGTTTTGCTGCTCACATAGAATATTTCTTTAGAATAAATATAATAAATTAGTACAAAACTACTCATGCCAGACATGCAGAAAACTAATAAATACATTACAACTTGCGTTGTGTACCCTTTTAAATATAAATATATGACCAAAGGCTAAACCTAACCTAAGAATTTTAAAGACTAACATAATATAAATATTATTAACATGCAGCAAACCAAATAAATAAACAGGCCCACCTTTTTGGTAATGAAAAAATCTACCTATTTTGAAGAAATGCACAGTAAAACCATACACAAAAACTTTTAAACATAACACTAACACTAGGCCTACTTTCATAACTTATCCAGGTCAGCTACACAAAGTATCTTCACAGCTTTATCGTCAGTAGCTTTTCTCACAAAAATAGAGCAGTTTAGGGTCCATACATACTGGTAGCCTTTACTCTTAGCTGCTTCTCTAGTTCTCTGTAGCAGCTTCCTATTTGACGGTGTAAGGGACTCGTTTACATATACATTAGACTCACTGGCATAACCTAAATCTGAAGCTCGTAGTTTGCCTCTAGCTTTCCTCTTCTGAAGAAATGTATCTTTGTCCAAGCGGCTGATAAATTTAATTATAATGGGTCTGTCACCATTTTTGCCGACTGTTCCCATCCGATGAGCAGCATCCAAAAGGTTCGTGGACCAGTCTTAGAATTGTATTACAGTCGCCAATCGCTTAATCACATTAAATATAACTTCATTTTTGTCCTCCGGTATGCCATACACTACTAAGCTGTTCCGGTGTGAGTACTGTTCAATATCATTTAACTGACACTCCAAAGCGCGAACATTAGACTTCAATTTAACATTTTCATTCTTCACAATATCTACCTCACTTATACACATATCTACTCTTGCGTCCTGCCTCTTAATCGACTCCGATATATCCTTTATGTTGTTGTGGCACAGCTCAACTGACGTGGCCAAATCGACTTGTTCCTGTTGAATAACCTTGATAACAGCACTGTTTGCCTCAATAGCACTGATTATCTTATTAAGTTTCTTATCAAGTGACTGTAAAGTTGGCTCGTTATCTTCACTGGACTTGGACATGTTTCTAGTCTTCACATTAGATGTCTTCTCCGTATTTTCAGGCATAATAGCGCAATATGGACAAATGGCGGTTCACAGCGTACCACTTAAAATCAATTATTACAGGGCAGAAATTGTGCTGACCACTATAAAACTTTTACAACATAAAATATATATTTACCACAGCACAAAAATTAAGACTTCAACACAATATTTTGAATATACCCTTTAAAAAACACTAATACTGCGAGAGCCTGTACAATCCAATTACACCACGGTAGCCATCTTGATGACTAATGCCCAAATATCTTAAAAACTTCACTAATTAATGCAGAATTAAAAAATACTAACACATTAACGAATTCTTTGGCTTCTTTTGAGAATTGCTGTATTTTTAAAAATAAGTACACGTTTTTTGCGGGCTGGCCGCTTATCCACCCTCGCGTTGCGGTGCTTCTTCGCGGAAGTTTTACGCATGGACAAAGCTAACAAGTCATTTCAAAAAAGCTAGAGCAATAATGTAACTGCTATTTAAACAGACATTTTGTGCTGACGTTGTAATTTTATTAAGTAAATAATTTTATAAATGCTTAGTGTAATACAGTAACATTAAAGTTGATGAATTTTTAAGTAAAATTAATTGTTACAAGCAAACAAAACAATAAGGAAATAGACCAGATAAATTAAAGTATCATTTTTTTAAATATATCTATTACAATAAAAGTTCAAAATTCCGACCTTCTTCCCCAATACAAAGCTGACAATGACGACAGTTTCCCCTTAGAGAATGAAAGGATTGTTCATTATTCTTAATTGTGTTGGTAACTGTTATTCGTTGTCTTAGTTCATCTTGTGTATGGGAATCAGAAGAAATCACCAATTACTTGTAGTATCCCCACAAAAATAAATCCTTGGAGTTTAGATCGGGTGATCTGGGCGGCCATTCTATGGTTCTTCGTCCTCTAATCCAGCAATTTTGGAATTCAGCATTAAGATAGAGTCTAACTTCATGAGAATAATGGGCTGGAGTGCCATCACATTGAAACCAAATATTTTCACGTATGCCAAATGTAACATCTTCAAGGATTTCTCTAAGGTTGTTTTGTAGAAGGTTAAAATAATTCGCTCCATTCAGTCTACTTGGCAACTTAAATGGCCCAACTAATTTGCCTTTAACGATACCAGCCCACATGTTTATTCCAAACTAGTGCTGAATTTCTTATTACTTTAGGGTTTTCATATGACCAATAATGTGTGTTGTGATCATTGTAAATTCTTGTTCTTTTGACAAAACTTTCGTCAGTCCACAAAATTTTTAAAAATATCATGACTTACAGCAAAACTCTATGTCCAACTCGCCTTAAACACGTTGTCACGAGTTAAAACACGCACGTTCACAGCTTTTTAACGCTAAGCAATCACTGGATTCGATAAAATGTTAAAACTACGGAGCCATCAAAACACACGTCTTGTTCTACCCAGATGCTCCCACTAAAGTCCCACCCATAGACATACAGTGGTATTGGCCCATCCGCCCACCAATACACGTACAGTGGTATTGGCCCACCCGCCCACCCATACACGTACAGTGGTATTGGCCCATCCGCCCACCCATACACGTACAGTAGTATTGACCCACCCGCACACCCATACACGTACAGTGGTAATGGCCCATCCGCCCACCCATACACGTATAGTTGGGAGTTTCCCAGGATAAACTTAATTTCTTCTAAGCATCTCTCTACAAAAGCACGCTCTACTAGCATGATATGTGGGTAGAAGAGATTGAACTCGCTGCATATGATAAGGATATAACTGTTAACTTTTAAGTGAACAGATGAATTTGGTATGGCAGTCTGTCTGGATAAACGGTGGACACTTGTAGTTGGATCTTCTTCTGTCATATTTACAATTATTTCATCATAATTATTGTTAATACAGGTTCTGCCTAACCTCTCAGAATGTCTGGGAATCTTACCTTCCTGATAAGACATATGCAGATACACAAATACTATATAATCAGGGAATCGTTCTCTGTTAGGATATATAACTTTATATTCCCTTGCAACAGCACGGGCATTTCCGTTACAAAGACCATACAAAAATGCACGTCTTTGAGAAATATTCCTCATAGGGGATTACCCTAACAGTGTAATCCCCTATGAGGAATATTTCTCAAAGACGTGCATTTTTGTATGGTCTTCGTATCTCAGCAAACAACACACGAAAGACTGTTAATGACAATTTTCAACATTGCACCGATATCAAATATTCAATGTTTATTAATACCCATTAATAAACACTGGTCAACAATAAAACATCTACTCCAACAACAACAGCGTGTTATTAACAGTTTTTGTGTGTTATTAACAGCTGATTTCGTTTGTTGGATCCTGATATTAGTGGGATTATTTGTAATGTACTGCAGGAGACTAAACAAGTTTAATAAATTAATGTAAATGGTTTAACAATTATTTACTTTATAAAATAATAATATCAGCAAAAAATGTGAGTTTCAACAGCAGTTACATTATTGCTCTAGCCTTTTTGAAATTACTTGTTAGCATGCGTAAAACTACTGTGAAGAAGCGCCGCAACGCAAGGGTGGACAAGTGGCCAGCCTGCAAAAAACGTGTACTTATTTTGAAAATTACACCAATTTTTAAAAAAAGCTAATGAATTCGTTAATGTGTTAGTATTTTTTAATTCTGTATTAATTAGAGAAGTTTTTAAGATATTTAGGCGTTAGCTTAGGGTAAAAATACATCTGCAGTCACCGTTTGAATTTAGTTGGAACTTTATTTTAAGTTAAAAAAAATAATGTTTAACCCTTTGGACCCCAGCCGCCGATATACCGTCGGTAGATTTTACTACCTAAAAACCCCAGGCCGTCGATACATCGTCGGTAAAAATATTCCGAAAAATACCAGCCGACGGTATATCGTCGGTGAGATACTAGCGATTATAATTAGCTTTTTTGTGGTTTTTCTTTAAAACAATTATAAGGAATTGTAAGGAATTATAAGGTTTTTCTTTAAAACGTGTATTATGTTCTGTACTTCATTGTGAATCCATATATTTTAATAGCGAAGCATTAATTTGACTCATGTCTGTATACTCGATAGGATACAAACAGCTGACAGTGTAGCGCGCCAAACCACCAGCCACAGTTTGCCACGCTGGGCAGTATCGTGTCACGTCAGCCGTCTGGCGAGCTGTGCTGTGCGAGGTTATGTTATTATTTACGTGTTAGTTATTGTTGTATATTGTAAATATTATTTTCGTAACTTATAAGAAAGGAAGGAGACGGTCCAGAACCGTTTGTATTGGCTGCAAGGAAGGGTGTCACGCCCAGTGCTTGGCTAAGCATATTTGCTCCAATAATTAGACCACCTTACAAGTAAATGAAAAAATGTAAATAGGCTGTAAATAATGTTTTTTATCTTTTTATATAGTTCATCTTGTTACAACAACAATATAAGTCATAATTATAATTGGTAAGTCAAATATGTACTTATTATTTTATATGGTATACTTATGTAAAAAATGTCATTTTTCAGGTTCCGTATCAAAATGAAAAAAATTTATATAGCATAATTATTTTTTACTGTAGGAAGCTGAAATTTTGTACGCAGGTTGCCAATAATATTCTAAACAAAATAGACATATTTCCAACAAATAAAATATTCTTTTTTTTATTTTTTTTTAAATTCAAACATAAATTTTTTATTTAAATGTATATATTTCTACATGTACATTTATAAATATATATACATTATCAGTAATAATGATGAAAATTATATTTTTATTTGTAATCTATCTATTTCTAAACAATTTGGTACATAAAACATATTAATAGCTCAAAAACTTATGATTATATGATTTTTTTTCATAAACGTTGCAAAAAGAATGAAATTCCCCTGGGGTTTTTGGCATGTTCCATGTATAAGTGGACTTAGTAAAAATTTTAACCAATCTAGTTTTTGGGTCTGGGGTTCAAAGGGTTAAACACTATTAATTTATATTTTTAACGTCTTGAAATGCCTTAAAACTGTATAATTATGCAAATATACTGATTAAAATTATATTGTAAAGGTTTTGGCTCTGTGTGCATTATTTCTTGCATAAAAATGATTTTTTTCTGTTGCTATACACATATTTTTAAAAATATTTAAAACGTCAACAGCTCGGTAACCATTAACAATGCGATAAACCCATAAAGGACATTTTTTTGCTGGAAATGATCCATATAACAAGCCTGTGAAGTTTGGACGTCGACTTTTGGGATACCCTGTATATTTCTGAAAAGGCGTTTTTTACCCTTTAAAATGATATATAACAGTTATCAAATATTTATAGTAGATTGCAGAATTTTTCAATTTTAATACAAAAATGCCTAGGTAACGATAGAAACCGGTGTATAAACGGCCTAGGCTTCAGAGTGTTAAAGGTTACATAGCTAGGCGAACTCACAGTTAATTTATGTGTATAAACGGCCTAGGCTTCAGAGTGTTAAAGGTGACATAGCTAGGCGAACTCACAGTTAATTTATGTGTATAAACGGCCTAGGCTTCAGAGTGTTAAAGGTTACATAGCTAGGCGAACTCACAGTTAATTTATGTGTATAAACGGCCTAGGCTTCAGAGTGTTAAAGGTTACATAGCTAGGCGAACTCACAGTTAATTTATGTGTATAAACGGCCTAGGCTTCAGAGTGTTAAAGGTTACATAGCTAGGTGAACTCACAGTTAATTTATGTGTATAAACGGCCTAGGCTTCAGAGTGTTAAAGGTTACATAGCTAGGCGAACTCACAGTTAATTTATGTGTATAAACGGCCTAGGCTTCAGAGTGTTAAAGGTTACATAGCTAGGCGAACTCACAGTTAATTTATGTGTATAAACGGCCTAGGCTTCAGAGTGTTAAAGGTTACATAGCTAGGCGAACTCACAGTTAATTTATGTGTATAAACGGCCTAGGCTTCAGAGTGTTAAAGGTTACATAGCTAGGCGAACTCACAGTTAATTTATGTGTATAAACGGCCTAGGCTTCAGAGTGTTAAAGGTTACATAGCTAGGCGAACTCACAGTTAATTTATGTGTATAAACGGCCTAGGCTTCAGAGTGTTAAAGGTTACATAGCTAGGCGAACTCACAGTTAATTTATGACAACATTATTTATTCAGTACAGTAACATAATATATTTACTACAATAACTGTTATAGAAATATTTAATAAAATCAAGGTTGTATTAGGATATAATTCCTTATTGTCCAGCAACAATAATACATTGTACTAAGTCATAAAAAGACATTTTACAAACCATAAAATTTAAAGTATTATTACTAAGTTTTTTCTAGTTTTTATGTAATTTGATTTAAAATTAAATGATCACCTTTTCCAAATACCTCTTTGCAAATAGAACTACAGTGGATGCCGGTTTTAACATGTACAATACAATACAATATTCTTTATTTTACAAATTCATGGAGAATTGCAAATGTGTCACAAACAATAATAAATTATTACAATTAAAACTGTATAGTTCAAGTCAGATCAGTCATTGATTGATATTCCAAGTCTTCCAGTTTAAAAATTCATCAATTGTGTAAAAAGGGAGTTGAAGGAGCCATCTTTTCAGTGTATTCTTGAGGTTCCTTTGGTTTTTTATGTCTGCGGGTAAGGCGTTGAAAAGCTTTGCACCCATATAGGAAGGCTTCTCTTCATATTGTCTTGAATGGTGTATTGGTAGATTAAAGTCTGCTGTTCGCCGGGTGTTGTATGTATGTAAGTCACTGCCTCTGGTCAAATTGTTCAAGTGGGCATACAATATTGATTCTAAAATATACAGAGACACGACGGTAAGGATTGAAAGGTCAACAAATGCTGTCCTACAGCCTCTTGGTTGCAATCCTGCCAGTGTTCTGATACATTTTTTCTGCAGAACCAGGGGTCTTTGTAAATTTGCTGCACTTGATTTACCCCAAACAATAAGACCATAGCGGAGGTGTGCTTCAAATAATGCGTAGTATGCAGTGAGTGTTACTGTGATGTCACTTATTGATTTAATCTGGCGGATGACATATACTCCAGAGCTTAATTTACCACAGAGGCTGTCTACATGCGATGTCCACTTCAATCCAGTGTCAATTACTATCCACAGATATTTAGCTTCCTCCACACTATCAATGTTTGGTAATGCTCCCACTTCATCCTTCCTTCTTCCAAAGACCAGCTGTTTGGTCTTAGCTTCATTTATTACCAAGTTGTTGTTGTAGCAATACTGGACAGCCATATTCATTGCGATGTATGCTGAAACATTGATCTGTTCAGGATTTTTATTAGCTAGAAGTAAAGCTGTATCATCTGCATACATGACCGCACTAGAAAAGTCTTCCAAGTATCCAGTAAGATCATTTGTAAAAAGTACAAATAGGACGGGCCCCAGGACTGAGCCTTGAGGCACACCTCTAGTTATTGGTAAGGGGCTAGATCTAACTGTACTGGATGTTCTACTGTCTGTATGTACCAAGTCAACAACCTGGCGCCTGCCTGTCATATAACTGTTAAACCATCTTGCTGTAGTCCCGACAATTCCAAACGCTTCCAACTTATTAAGGAGTTGACAGTGATCAAGGCAATCAAATGCCTTGCTAAAATCTAGCAGCAGTGCAGTAGCATCGCTGCCAGCATCATGTTGATCCAAAATAAACTCCACCAAATTTATCACTGCAGTCATTGTAGATCTGCCTTTTATAAAGCCATGTTGATGACTTGTGAGCATGTTATTTTGCAAAACATGGTTCATGAGGCGGGTGAGCACTATTTTTTCAAACACCTTAGAGAAGGTTGATACCAGGGAGATAGGTCGGTAGTTATTTGCCTCAGAGGTGATGCCCTGTTTGAACAGTGGTATGACTTTAGTCAGTTTGAGATAGGTTGGGAACTTTCCTTCCGTGAATGACATTTTGATAAGGTGAGCTAGTGGTACAAGGAGTTCTTCATTGCACATCTTAAGCAGCTTTGAGGACACTTCGTCTATTCCTGATGATGTCTTAGTTTTAAAAGAAGAAATTACTTTCCCCACCTCTTCTACTGAGGTATGTTGTAGTGTGAGGGTTGGAGCATCATAAGGCTGTGTTATTGCAGTTGTGGGTTGTCTTGGGTTTGCTGCTAAAGCGTTGTTTGCTGCACTTGTGAATACTAGATTAAAATAGTCTGCAATGTTTTTTGGGTCATGGATTTTCTCTCCACCTGAAGTTATCAATTGTTGTAGGCTACATTATGTTTTTGGCTTTCTTTCACCATTCACTATTGCCCATAAGGTTTTGGACTTGTTATCAGAACAAGCAATACGATTGGATATTTCCTGCCGCCTTAATTCTTTGAGTTTTAAGTCATACCTTTTCTTTTTACCGGCAGTTTCTTCAATAACAGGTGTTCTAACAATCCTGACAATGTTGTAGAGGTCATGTGCTCTTAAATACTCCTCCCTCAGCCTTTCTGCTTCTCCATCTAAGATTCTATGCTTTCGTTTATTCTTCACTCTAGATCGTTTCAGAGGGCATACATGGTTTATTACCATACTGACAGTATTTATAAAAAGGTTGAAAGCCGAGTCAATATCTGAGGCCTCCAGTACATCATCCCAAGATTCCTCTCCTAACCTTAGTTTGAGAGCCAACAAATTCCTTCCAGTAAATTGCCGACTTACTTGACCAGATGTTTGTGTTTCAAATTGTTGGCAGATTACTTCGCAGAGTTGACCAGTATGGTCAGAGATCCCTACATCTAGTACTTTTACAGATATTTTTGTTTCTTCCAAATTAGTACAAACACAATCGATTGATGACTGTGATGTTGGTGTTATTCGGGAAGGGGGAAGTAACACCCAAAACATATTGTGACTTATTAACATTTCTTCTAACTTGACCATCTCGGTTAGGGATCATACAGTTGATATTTATGTCCCCCATAACTATCTGTATTTATGCAGATATATTTAACTCCCATTATAGGGCAACCTGCTGTATATAGCAATGCTGAATAGGTTCAGAAGAGTGCCTGTGACCTCTTTAATCAGAAGGACGTAATGCTCATGCATTGCATCTCTATCATCCAGAGCAGGGAATGTGGTTTTTATGTACTACACAGCATTATTAAAGGTAATTTAGTAAACGTCACAAAGGGGACAACAATTTTAAAACTAAAAATTACATCAATGATACTTATTCTACAGTAAAGCAACAAACAAA
Source organism: Stictocephala bisonia (assembly GCA_035578905.1). NCBI lineage: Eukaryota > Metazoa > Arthropoda > Insecta > Hemiptera > Membracidae > Stictocephala > Stictocephala bisonia. The sequence goes on from JAQJVL010003443.1 coordinate 52,532, forward strand.
ATAATGTACATACATTATTGACACAGTAGTTCAAACTGCACAGTAAATTTGTATTGCTACTGAAATTATAATATAACTTTAGAGTGGCTCTAGATAAGGGATCTTGTCACACAGTCGGTCCGGATTTGATTCCGGATGTCACCACTAACAGATTTTGCCCTGCCACTCCCATGGTTCGGAATTCACGTAAAGGCGTTGGTCCCAGGTTAAGTGTTAGAGAGAGCTTCTTAGCTCTAACTTCGCCTGGTTAAATAAGAAGATCTAACTTTTTTTTCAATTCTGTAAGAATATAAAAAAAGATGATATGAAAAATAAATAAATAATTTTATCTGTAAAGAAATCAGTAATATTTATCTGGGTTTTTTCTAGAAAACTATTGTTAAAATCATATTTTTACTCAGGGTAGCTACAATAATTTTAGTTGTGAGAGTCTGAGTTATTTTGAACCTCCAAACAAATGATTACGATTTTTTTGTGCATGAAGTATTTTATCAGCTGTTGGGACTTCTATATTTTTTTCATCTTAGACGAGACATGACAAACCCACATTACATCTGATGCCGCTGTATTTCTGCTTTAATATTGTCAGCTGGAATAAATTTGGTTACAATGGGTCATCTGTTTTCAGGAGGAAAAGGCTAATAAATATCGTAAAGGAGCTTGTGAAAATTGTGGAGCAATGACTCACAAGCGTAAAGATTGCATGGAACGTCCTCGTAAAGTAGGAGCCAAGTATAGCAATGCCCAGATTGCTCATGATGAATTTGTCCAGCCCGTCATTGATGCAGACTATGACGGTAAGCGAGACAGATGGGCTGGCTATGATCCCTCCCAACATCGCACTATTGTGGAACAGTACCATAAAATTGAGGAGGCCAAAAGACAACTTAGAGCAGATAAACTGAATGCAGCTGGTGAAGGCCAGGTATATTAAGAGATACTATTAAATACGGTATTAAGTTTTCAATACTAGTCTTAAACTCACATTGATAAACTCTCCAAAAACACTAATATTTTCTTTTATTATCATGGTTATAATTAGTCTTTCTACAATAATATTAGTAATTCTGCATTATTATATGATTGAAATATATTTTAGCTTTCAGATAGCTTGGTGATATTTTGGAACATACTGAGATTAAGTTGGCTTATTTGGCATATGTTCAGATCCTTTTATCCTTTGGTATAATTGCTTGGGAGGGAGCTCATAAATCTGTAATTCAGCATCCAACCATTGTCCAGAAGGCCATATTAAAAGCTCGTTTAAGAAGAGTATACGTTATCTTACTGACACTCAGTTTTAAGAATCTCACTGTTTACAGTCTAACTACTTTTTATTAACACCGTCTCCTGCATATTCAAAAAATTGTATTTTTCTAATACTATTGTATTTTTTTGGCGATTTCCTGCATATACAAAAAATTGTCACATGATTTTTACTAAAATTACTCATTCGTTTAGTAACCACTATTTTAATAACAATGGTTTTAATACTAACCAGCTGACTAAATCATTTTAAAATACAAATTAATTTTATAATTCTGATATTTTATTCTAAAACATCTAATCTAAATATCAGAATTTGACTATTAATAAATTGCCATTGATGTAAATATTTATGAAACATATTAAAGAATGGCTACTTTCTCTGGAAATGCACGAAGTAGGAATGCTTATTGTGGCCAATTACGGGGGTAGCTATGCCACATCCCTCCCCTCCCTCGTTGTTGTTTGTTGACTCATTGTTTTTGAGTTGGTCCTGTTTCTTGTATTCTGTCAGTCTAGTCTTTTCCACATATATGAGATTTGAATTTGATTTGCAATTCATGTTCAAGTAAATAAAGGTTTCAACAACTGTTTCACTCACTTACACAAGTTTGATGTTGTCAGTGGTGTCCCGACTATAACGAGTAACTATATAATGAGTAAAGTAAAAGTTAATATAATGAATGCTAACTCATTCATTTGGAAATTTACTTTCACTAATGAAAAATCTTGAAGAACCCCATGGACACAGGACTCATGATGAGTATAATGGGACTGAATTGACATACTTTTAAATTAGGGAGACCTTCAATAAAATCATTCCTCAATAAATCAATAAAGTTTTAAATTTTAAAGTACTGATTTTCAGTGATTAAGTTTGTTTATAGTACATAAAGTGAGTAAAGTTAAACGCAGTAAATTTGAATATTTGTGTCTTTTAGGGAGAAGAACTAGATGACGAAGAAGATGAAGACAAATATGTTGATGAGGTGGATATGCCAGGTACCAAAGTTGACAGCAAACAAAGAATTACTGTCAGAAATTTGAGGATTAGAGAAGATACAGCTAAATATCTGAGAAATCTTGATCCCAACTCTGCTTATTATGATCCTAAAACACGTTCAATGAGGGATAACCCACATGAAGATCAAGCAAAGCAGGAAGAAGAGTAAGTTCAGATTCTGTTGATCTCATGTCATATAACAACTTTTCAATACATCTCAGTACATTAGCTGAGATAGTGTAAGAAGAACTGTATTTACTGTTGGTGCAGAAATTATAATTATGTGTATTCGAGTTTGAAGGTGGTTTACTAAGAAACTAAGAGACCTATGTTACAATTAATCACGCAATTGTTTTCTTCGTTTAATTGTACGTTATGACATGAATTTGTAAATTTTATTATAAGTTTTAATAATCTTTATATTAGTTGGAACAAAAATCATATCGAAATTTTCACTGTGCATCAACTTTACAGTTAGTTCTATTACTCAAAAACAGGTTAATTTATCATATTTTTATTTAATACTTGGTTGACAGGAGTATTTTCTATAAGTTTTATAAATTTAACTTTTCAAGAAAAAAATTCTCATAAATATTCTGCAACAGCCTTTTAACGGCTTCTAGAGGCCGTAAAATTATTTACTTAATCATGTAACCCTTATGATATGCTTTGTTAAGATACATTGCTTTTATATGTTTAAGTTAATGCATTGATTTTAAAGTGATATAAATAATTTTAAAATCACTGCATTTACTTATGAGTATAAAAATAATGTATCGTAAACATACATTTTATAAAGATTACAATATGATGAAGTAATTAATTTATAACCTCTAGGAGTCAAGAAAACATTGTTTCAGGAAATTGAAGTGAGAACTTTTTTCTGTAAAAGTTGAACTTCTGAAATTTACTAAACTTGTGGTAACTCACCTGTCAACCATATCCTTCGTATGTGGCAAGGAGATATATAATTAGCCTCAACTTTGTCTGTAACGTGGTTAACGAATATATCTCAAATGAAATATTTCTGTCGATATTAATGTAAAGATATAAATGTAAATCATTTATGAATGAAGGGGCTGGGCAGCCAATCAGAGCGTGCATGGGTGCGGCACTGTCTCCTGCCACTGCATATGGGTAAAATGACAATTTTTTTGATATAACTAGAAGCGTTAATTTAAAATAGGGTAAAATAATTTCCGCGTACAACAAGTTAAAATATAAATGCGATAACATTACTGGGTTTGAAATGAAAAATTTCTTTATTAAAGGGACAAAGTTAAAACTGTAAAATCCTCTCTAACACTTAACCCCAAAAGTGAGTTTTTGAGTAATAAAAGAGTAAAGTTGATGTACAGTGAAAACTAGTTGAAATTCCAGTACTTTTTTGTTCTAACTAGGATAATTAATAAAACTTACAATAAAATTTACAAATTCATATGTCATAACGTACAATTAAACAAGCAAAACAATGGCGTAATTGGATTTTACATGGGCCTCTTAGTTTCTCAGTAAACAACCTTCACACTCTGGTACACATAATTTTTGCACCAACCGTAAGGTATAAAACTATTGTACAGAGAGCTAAAAGTTAAAACCTAACACAATAAATAAAATCCACTTTCATGTGAACTAATATAGGCAAAGAGAATGTTTGAGATGCACAGGACTAGTGATTAGTTTGTTGCTTTCTCTAACACTAAACTAGATGTTGAAATTTGCTAGATTCTCTCTTCTAAGGTTAACGCCTCAGAGAAAGAGAAAGAAAATGGTGACATTTGAACAGTAAAAAGTGTAAAAACAGTAGAGTGTAAAAAGAAACACTCATTAGCTGGCCTTAGTGAGTATAAGAAAACTAAATTCACTAATTAAGCAGTAGTAAATTACATATTTACACTAATTTCTGCCTTATTAACACATTGAGTGCAAGCCCAGTAAAACCGTGGGTTAGGCTGTGGTGCAGGAGTGCACTATGTGGTTCTGTGGGTCATTGCTATGGACAAGTTTATTGCTCAGTGAGAGTTCAGCACTGATACTGGATACTTAATATTCGGTGAGGGTGTTGTGTTGTTCCAACTTTACCTTGGCTTGCAGTTTATTTGTATTTCCCGTGTTTTAGGCCTGTGCTAACCGCGTGCATTGACTTCTAAGTTTGTTTACGTGTTTGTACTGTTATATTCTTGTGCTGACTTTATTAGTGTCTTCTTGAATATTCATATTATTCTTTTATATTACTTATTATCATGTTTGCTGTTAGAGAAGCTGAAAAATTTACTGTGTTGATACAGGCTTGAATGTGGAGAGAGAATCAAGTGAATCGCAATAAAGTTCAGATAGTTAACCTAACGATACCTTGAATCCGACATAGTTTAATGCAACTCTAGGGCTTTGACGATTTCCTTTAACAGGAAATAATAATTTATTAGTGAACATACTGGACAATAACGCCCATATCAATTAGTTCTGTCTACTGCTAGACAATCAGTTCCTTGAGACAATTTGTCATGAAACTAACAAATAGGTAGTTGAACTATTGTGGACCATCCACTAGCCTGCAAAATAAATAGATGGAAAGATATTAACGTAGGCGAACTGAAAGTGTTTATAGCTTTCCTGTTACATAGAATAACTATTTGTCTAAACTGGCTTCAGGACTACTGGAAGACCAACAGATTATTCAATATATCTCTGTTTAGAGAACATTCTTAGGTGTCTTTTCTTCAGATAATAACAACAATAGACCTGCACAAGATAGGCTGAAGTAAGTAAACCTCATTATCGATCATTTCAACAATAATATGGACAACGTACCGTGTTCCAAAAGTCTGGGGACGGTATTATATTTTTTGAACAATTGCACATAAAGCAATAACACTTCACAAATATGTGCAATATCTAAAGATTTAAATTTTGAAGCAAGTATAACTTTTTTCCATCATACTGGGGATGGTCCACAAGGAGTCAGATGAAAATGTTAAATGAAGCATAGGTTGATATGCATACCATTTCAAAGGTATTAATTAATAGAACATTGTGACGTAAATTATACCTCAAAAGGTTAATTCAAAACAGAATGGTGGCATTCAAAAGTTTCAATACTGATCTTATGTGCATGTTCATGAATGGCTTAATTTTATGGTAACCATATCAGAAGAAGCTACAAAACTTCACACATGATTACTGTACACAACACCTACTTTAAGATTTATTCAGTGCCCAGCTATGGGAACGATCCATGAAGGGTCAGTAGAAATTTGTAATGTAAGCATAGGTTGATATGCACATTATTGTAAAGGGCTAGTCAAGCAAGGAAGAATGCCTCAAACTGCACTTCTTAAGCTTTATCCGTTACAAAATGGTGGTGGTTCAAAGATTTTTAATCGCCACAATTTTGCAACAGATAAAGCTTTATTAACTAGATAAACTTATTAAAATACTTTGGGGCCTGAGCCCTTCTTCAGTCACTAAACAACTGGATACACAGTAATATTTGAGGTAGGTAAAAGGCATGGAGGTGTTGCCAACTGTTGAACATTTCAACACAAATATTTTGCCTCCTCTGCTTCTGGTAGAACTTCTGTTCAGCAACAATATAAAGCATACTACTGAATTAATTTATTATGAAAAGTTTGGCTTATCTCTAAGAATTACATTTATTTAAAATGTAATTTCCTTATGTCATTATAATTTATGAATTAATTTTTCTGCCTTGAAATCTTGCAGTTTTAGGATTTGGATCAAGCCTTAATGATTTAAAAATGTAAATATTTGACAAATGTTTATTTTTGTTTCAGAATTGACTACAAAGGTGAAAACTTTGTTCGATTCACCGGGGACACTCGCAAACATGCCAAAGCACAGCTGTTTGCTTGGGAAGCATATGAGAAGGGTGTTGATGTTCATCTCCTTGCTGAACCTACTAAACTGGAACTGCTACAAAAGGATTATGAGAAGAAAAAGGATGAGTTCAAGAACAAAGGTCAGCAGGATGTATTGCAAAAGTATGGAGGAGAGGAACACCTGCAGGCTCCTCCTAAACAGTTGTTATTGGCCCAGACTGAAGACTATGTTGAATACTCTCGCTATGGCAGAGTCATCAAGGTAATATTTAAGTTGAAATTGTGCCAGATGTTAATTTACTTTGACTTCTTATAAATACATTCAGCTCTCTTGCACTGTTACAATGTGAACTTGGGATGTTCTAAATAAGTTGAAGCAGCTTAGAAGCAGCTGGTTTATTGAAGTAAGCAGCTCAGCTACTTAAAAGTTAAGTGAGAATACCTGCTTTTCGGCAGAAGCTATCCCCGCCTAACAGTTACAGAAAGCAGATTGACCAACAACAGTGAACAGTAAGCGCTTTTCTATATTCATTACTGTATGCTGTTGTCTGCATTTCTTGTACTGTTATTATGTACAATATACTTTGAATTAAATGTTCTATTAATGGAAAGGTATACATAAATGTTATTAAACTATCTCCAAGAAATTGGATAGCCTTGTCTTTGTAGATTTGCTGTAACTGTTTGATATGTTTGTGTAACTAATCTATTTTATATTATAATTTAATTAAAAGCAAGTTTAAAGCTGGCTAAGCAATTTTGAGTCAACAACAGTATACAGAAGCAACATGCCAATATGTGTGCTGTAGCTGAGCTAAACTGCTTTTAAGTAAGAGCTTAATTAAGTAGCTTAGTGATGCCAACTGCTTTCGGCTAAGCTGCTTCTTTCGAACAGCAGTTTGGTACATCTCTATATGGTAGTGTAGACCGTTGCTAATATTTGTATTGTATATCAATATTGTTTTAGACATACGTTGAAATGTATGCCAGTTTCAAAGTGTGAAACACATGCTATTGACATATGTTTCACTGCAGTTTTACCTAGCTGACAGAGATAAAAACGTCAAGTTTTGTAAACATTTAGTAAATTGTAAGGGGATCCCTTAAAAATGAAGACAAATAAATATATTTTTGTTCTGTTTTCAGTTAACTGTTCAGTAATGTTATGGAAAAAACTACACTAGAGTAGACATTTCCACTCTATAGATACAACTCATGGGGTTAAGAGTTGGTTGTAACCAACGTAAATAATAAAAAAAGCCCACCTCCCCCCTTTTACATAGATATTAACCCACCTACCTACCCATACACCTAGAGTGGTATTGATCAACCCACTCTATATACATACATTGTTCATATGGAGATAGAATGAGTCCACCAGAGTCAACCAACCCACTCTATATACATAATACATGAGGAAATGGAAGTGACTCCATTAGAGTCAACCAACCTACTCTATATGCAATGTTCATGGGGAGATGGGATGACTGTATTAGAGTCAACAAACCTACTTGTCAGACACAATTCATGGGGAGATCCTAATGACTTCATTAGAATCGACCAACATACTCTATAGACACTACGGATGGGTCGGTCCCTAAAGTTAATGACAAGAACCGAGAACCGATCGGAAAATCTCGCTTCTGCGGTCCCGGTTCTAGAAAACATAAATGGGGAGAGCTTTCAATCAGAAATGTTTCAGGTGTGAATAGTGCTGATAAACCGAACAATCAAAGAACATCTAGCCACAAGATAAACAATGTATCTTTGTCAGAAAATATCTACCCATAGAAGGCTATTCCTTATTCTAAACAAAATATCTAAGTTAGAAAATATTCGCCCATAGTCTGGCCACTGTCTTATCAGTACGTGAAAAGAGACAGATAACATTAATGAATAGGAATTTACACGCAAAGGCTGTGAATTAAAGCCATTCAGTTTTTGTTCAAGAGACCAGAATCTAGTTGTCCTTTACACCTATGCCCCATCCTTGTTTACTGTATAGTGACCATTTCTTATCACTTCCTGTCTGATAAAAAACACCTTGTGGAAACATTCCATTCTGTTTACAACTCATCTAACATTCTGAAATTAATTATGCTTCTAATTTTATTGTGTATTTTGAAAAATAAAAGGTTTTTATGATGAAGTTAAGATATTATTTTATTTTGTTTAGACTTTTAATGAAAAAATAATCCATAAAAAAGCAAGTGTATTAGATTGAAAAATAAATTTTAAGATTAATATTGTATCAAAACTAAACAAAATGAGTCTTTAGTATTAATACTTTAAAATAGTTAAATTTTATTTTTATTATTATTTTTGACAAAGTCTTAAATTGGATTAATGTTTAAAAGATTAATGTTTTAAATTGCATTGACAACATTTATG
>JAQJVL010003444.1:0-61043 GCA_035578905.1 Stictocephala bisonia
CCCCAAATAGAAGAACCCAAGCACATCCGACAAGGTTTCCATCGGGGCTTGTGGAGAAGGAAAAATCAAAGTCAAACATGTTCAGCTGAGTTCCAATTGGCAGACTGCATGACCAAGCCTCTTCATAAACCAAGACTAGTGACATTGTGGCAAGCTATGGGACTTAAATAAGTAAACTTTAAATTCTTAAAAATGAGGGAAAGTGTTGAGATTCAGTTATTATCTCTGTGTTCATTTTCAATAATTCTTTCCTCAGCTGTTTTTAGTTCAACAAATATCTAAAATGTTTTTTGTTGTTCTGTTCGAGTTATAATATTTGATGTAATGTAAACAGTGACTTGATTTTACATGTATAAATTCATTTTGTGTTAACATGCAGTATGCTTACAGTTCTTTATACCATATTTTAACTTCTGCAGGTTATTCTCAAGAGTTTAGATAGCATAGTGGCACACTCCTCGGCCCCAGTAATTTAAAGATTACTTGTTGGTGCCATTGTGAATATTCACTCTTTGCTTTATGTTTGCCCTATTTTTATTCACTGTAAAAGAGGTTGTGATATTTTTTATCGTTTCATTAACTGATTCAATAAATAAAAATGTTTTTAAAAGATGTTTTAACAGTAAGAGTATATGTTATCATCCATTATAAAAAGTTTATAAACATGAGGACACTTTTTAACTGATCTATGCAAATCTTGTGTGAGTTAGAAATGCTCTACTGCTCTCAAGACAGTTGATGATTTTTTAAAGAGTTTTTACTCTACATAACAATTCTAGTGTAAACAAACACCTATCAAACCCAACAAGCACCTCGCTGTTGCTTCTTCACCGGCAAGTCCGGCACTGAAAAAACTAGGCACAAACAACGCATACAGCTGTGCAACAAATTATTACTCCAACATACACCTTTTGTGATTACTTGAAAAAAAGTTTTAAAAAGTTGTTATAAGCAAAGCTTATTATTCTATTTAAGATTTTTTAGAGAACAAGGAGGTTACACTTAGTTATGACTATTGCAACTAGTTTGGACTTAGGTTCTTTATTTTTTTAAATAGTTTTTAATTAGCATAATACATGTTGGTACAAATACGGTACAACTGAAATCACACAGCACAAATATTTTACAATATAAACACAAAATGCACAAATATATTACAATACAAGTATAAAATGCAAAAATTTTATGGTGATCGATTTCCGTGAACCACGCTCACCTTCCACAGACCAGAGGGATTCACAAAAGAAGGTGACATAGGCCTGATCTTTTGCAAATGCCTATGTCACCTTGAAAAGAAGAAAAGAAAAGGAAGGTGTCAATGAAACAAGGTCTGAGCAGATGTTTTATTGAACCTTCCTCAGACCTATGTACCTTTGTGAATCCCTCTGGTCTGTGGAAGGTGAGCGTGGTTCACCGAAATCGATTGCCATAATATTTGTGCATTTTGTACTTGTATTGTAATGTATTTGTGCATTTTGTGCTTATATTGTAATATATTTGTGTTGTGTGACGTTCAGTTGTACCATATTTATTTTTAAGTAAAATTATAATTTGACGAGTCACCTGTTTGCTACAGCATATCCTGTAACAGTGCAAATGTAATGTTGACAATAAAATGTTTTGATTGACTGTCACCGGTACATTGTTATCATGTGAAAAGATGACGCCTACTCCTTCCCTTACTGAAACAAGTTCTCACCCGAAGTAAACATAATTCCAGCCCCATCAAAGTATGACTTTATTCAAAAGGAAAACTCTTACCTGCATCGTTAAGTTGGAATCTTAATATATGAATGATGTATATAATTCACACTGCGCTTTTTTCTGCAGTACTTTTGATTGTTTGGGAATACGTGCCACTATTAGGATTAATAAAAATATATTTATAATTAATTTTATAATGTTCATAACCTAATCGGTAGATTACTTTATATGCTCGCCATTAGTCTGGTATATGAGTAACGTAACGGAAAATATCCAAACTATGTGCTGGAGATTTTATCAAACCATTGGAGTAAGGAATTGTAAATTGAATTTTAACCTAAAGCTTTAATCTTACCTTGAATAAAATAAATCTTATACCTATAAAATCCAATGTTGTTTGTCTGTCCTTTATGCGCTACCAAACCATCCAGCTGATCGCCATGAACTTGGGGGGAAGTTGTTCTATATACCCAGGAAGGTTTCTGTCCTATTCCCGTTTCTTTAATCCTCAGGGCTCGTCCCTTGGACTTCTAAAGTTTCAATGTTTAATCAAATAGCAGGATGCATGAAGGTATAATAGTCAATATAAAAAGAATATCAGCTGTGGGTTTTAAATATGTCAAAATTAAATTAAACCATGTGTTATTTTTAAACTGTTTATATTTTTATGATTTGATTTCTTGTGAAGCTATATTAAATTGATTGATTTATTTGATTAACAGCTGTTAAATAAAAAACAATATAATAAAATTGTGGTAGTCAAAACTTTCAAAATTAAAAATAATTGAGTACAGTAATAACTACACAAAACATCAGTGTTGTAAATTGGATATGTGTAAACTGAAAGGTTGCTGCATTTCAATGATACAATCAAAACTCAATATTATGACCGGCGAAGCGGGCGGGTACAGCTAGTGTGAAAATAAAAAGTACATATGGTTTCTCAGTATGTGAAAATTTATTTGATATTAATTTAAATTAGAAATCTAGGACACTGAGACCTAGTCAGTGGATTGGAATTGAAATGGTTTAATTCTCACTATGGTTAAAATAATTGTTTTAGGATATAAAGGCATTCATGGATGAGGCAACAGATGGGGCGATCTACTTCAGCTTTGGCACTGTTGTACCCACTCACACAATTCCGTTGGAGATTCTTCAAATATTTATAAATGTATTTAAAAGCTGCCCAATAAAGTGTTGTGGAAAATCAACACGGAGAGTTTGCCGGACCTCCCAAAAAATTTTAAGCTCATTAAGTGGGTTCCTCAAATTGGGGTACTTGGTAAGTTTTTGTTAAATTTATCACTTGTTGTCATCTTTAAAATTAAAATTATACTAAGTAGACATTCTGAAATATAAATTATTTTTCTTGTTGTTGCCCATCCAAATATGACGTTTAAGACCCTCATACCCGCTCATACACATATGATAAATACTCTCCAGCCCACACATACCATATGACATTGAAGACCCTCCTGTCTGCCCATACAAATAGGTGTTGAAGACTCTTCTGTGCCCATATGATTTTTGTGGTTACAGTGAATGATGATGTAAATTTCAACCAAAGTAGTGTTAAAAACTGTACTGTGCATTTAGTTAATAGCTTCAAGGCGTATGTATCAAAATTGATATGAGTTATTTTTGAATAATAAGAATACTTTCATTGGCAGGTATTGTAGTTTGTTACAGCAAGCTAAGAAGAAGAAAACAGGAAATATTTCAGTTTTAACCTATAAAAATTAAAACCAATTTTGAAAAGAATCAAGTGATATCTATTTATTAGTTATCTCAAAATTCCCAAACCGTGATCGCTTTATGTACTATTGTTCTAAACAAAAATTTATTAAATATAGAATTTTTTTATGTACCGGTATTGTTTTTTTCCAGAACATCCAAACTGTGCTGTGTTTATCACCCAAGGTGGTTGTTCAGTCAGCAGGAAGCTCTCCATGCAGGAGTTCATGTTCTTGGTATCCGTTCTTTGCTGATCAGTATTCCAATACCAGATTCAACGAATATCGTGGGATCGGAATTCAACTTGACTTAAATTCACTCTCTGAAACAGTTCTTCACAATGCCTGACAACTATTTTGAACAATTCCAGGTTAGTATTTATAAAAAAATATAAAACACAATACTATAGAATAATTTTATTTTATTTTACAACCAAATAAAAGCTTAGTAATTAATTTTTAAACCATCATTAGAAACTGGCATTGTTTTATCACTTAAGGATAAACAGGCACTTGTTTATCCTGAAGGACTGAATTATGCAATTGTTAATACTCTTTTTAAAAATGGAGAAGTGATTGAGTCTTCAAGTTATCGCCGATTACAATTTTGCCTGCTTTCTCTAAAATCCTAGAAAAATTGTTGAAGTTCCAATTAGTAAATTATTTTGAAATATATTAAATTTTAAGTGAAACACAGTTTGAATTCAGACAAGGGTTTAGCACAATATGAGCTCAGAAGATTGTCAATGAGAGGTGTCTAGTGCTTTGGATGTATCACATGCGACTGATGCTAGTCTTGTGTGATTTTCCCAAGCGTTTGACTGTGTTGACTATGACATTCTTTTAGAAAAATTAGGAATTAAATAAACAGAGTTGAATTGGTTTGGATAATTTTTAAAAGATAGAAAACAGCAAAACTAAATAAATAATTTTTTGTTCAAATGTTGTTCATCATGGTAAAATCTGAAGTATGGTGTCCATAGGGCTCAGTCTCTGGAGCCTATTTTATTCTCAATTTATGTAAATAAACTTGTATAAGGCAACAAAAATAAATTTTATATGGTATGTCAAAGACACTTCTCTTGTCTGTATACACTTAGATAGACATTCTCCTTGGTTAACTGAAGAAGATGAGATCAAATCCCTTAACACGTCGGTGGCTACGCGCAGATCCGCGCCGGCGGACCCTCCGCGCATCCTGGCGGCGGGTTTTGCCGCCATTTGTAGTTGCATGGTTGATTCATCAGTGTGAAATCGGATCTCGTAGAGGGAGGTTTGAGTTCGTTGTCTGGCCCTTGTATACGAACCTATTGATATTTGTGTGCGTCAGTCGCAAGTTTGGAAGTGTTTTCGCTTCCCATAAGTGTTTTCTGTTTATTGGTGTGTTTTTTAGGATTAGAATGAATTTTGTCGTTTCAGGCTTAGCCCTCAACGTGTTAATATGTAATTGGTTTTAAAATAATGGCTTGTCTGAATTTTAATAAAAAACAAATAATTGAATTTTCAGCATCTCATAGACATGTAACATCTAATGTTTATACAAATAATTCTGTTTTTTATGTTCATAGCCAGTGATATTTTCTGGTCCTTCATTAGACAAGAATATTCAATGGAATAACCAGATTGAAAATACAAAAAGAAAACTTAACTCTGCGATTTACTCACTTTGAGTTTTAAGTAAAATCACTGAACTATCACCCAGTTGATGGTTTACCGTGCTTATTTTGCATCAATAATGAGCTATGGTTTAATTTTTTGGAATAGTTTATTCATCATCAGTCAAAATTTTTTGGTTACAATAAAAGTTTTAAAAATAGGTTTTAACATTCCAAAAACAGATTCATGTAAAGATTATTTTTTAAGCATAATATTTTAACTATGCTTAAATTAACTTTCAGTAATGATGAAACAACATTTTAACGATTTCATAGAGGAGCAACACTCACACGATTACAATACCAGATCTAAAAATAATATCAGACCTCTTGCTCATAGATTAACATTTTTGGAAAGATCATTCCAATATTTAGGTCCAAAAATATTTAATAAATTACCCGTGGAAATTAAAAATATTACTTCCCTGGATAAGTTTAAAAAGACCCTGAAACTATGGCTGTTGGAGAAATGTTTTTATAACTTGGACAGTTTTTTTTTTTTTTTCTCAATAGATAATAACCAATTGTTCTCATTGTGTAGATCTTGTTTTTATTTTATCTTTAGCCAAGTATTTGGTATTAAGTATGTTAAAATTAGTCATTTTAGCCCGGACAGACATCAATATTTACATAAGTGTTTAATTAGTCAATCTGTCCATTGGATAGCTAGACGACACGTTTCAAATTAAAAGACCCATCATTTGTCTCTATTAAGATGAACTTGAAATTTATTTTATATAGCCTAAAGTTCACATACGTAAAAACTATTATTTCATGCACTTATATAGTTCTGTGGGCGATGCCATAATAAGTTTTTACGTATGTGAACTTTGTATATAAAATAAGTTTAAGTTCATCTTAATAGAGACAAATGACCTGATGATGGGTCTTTTAACTTGAAAACATGTCGTCTAGCTATCCAATGGACAGATTGACTAATCAAAACACGTAAGTAAATATTTAAGTATGACTAGTACTCTTTCATATATGTAATGTCAGTGACGGATTTACACTAGGCAGACTAGGCAGCTGCCTAGGGCCACAGGGAAAGGGGGGCCATCAAGAGGCCATAAATATTGTGCTAATGTGCTAAGTAAGGGGCCCTTACTACACAGCTACTGCTAGATTTTAATACATTTATCACAGTCCTTATAGATTATAGAAATATATACACAGTATACAGACATAATCAAAGTAACTAAGTCGAAATAAGTTATTATTTGATAATTAACTAAACAACAATGTAATAGGCCCTGAAAAAATGTCACACAGCCCTGTAAAAATGTATGTGTTTATTAATATTATAATAACATATACCAAGAATGTATTTTACCTTTTTAGAAACACAATAAATTACTATTACTATTTTTATAAGTGTTTTCAAATTATATTCTATTCTGTTCCTATTCTATTATAAAGGAAAGCTTAGTGTAAAAAAAGAGAATAGATTAGAAAACACTTTATTTGAAAAAAATTAAAGTTAACTAAATACTAGTCTATAATAGGAGTATTATTTACCTAACTAACTAAAAAACTAACAAACACTGAATATTTTTCATCACTGGTTAGGGGGGGGGGGGGTAAACAAAATTTGCATAGGTCCGCAAAAGGTCTAAATCAGTCACTGGAATGTTAGTATATATTTATAAGATGATTGAAAATAAATAACCAAACAACTTACACTCTCATACTTTATTCAATTATATCATCTATGTATATAAAAGCCACTTACCACTCATCACTATTTCTCCAAAACTATGCGTCCAATTTTGAATGAATTTTGTATATAGGTTTATCTTGGCCCCTAGAGGCACACTAAGAAGGATTATCTCAACAACTTCAGGACTCCATCCTACTGGCATCCAAAATTCCCGTGGTATTCTTATAGAACTATATTAATTGATTGATTTATTTGATTAACAGCTGTTGAATAAAAACAAATTGAAACACAACTGGCCCCAGTTCAGTCACCCTGAGCGACCTCAGATAGGGTTGGTTTGGGGCAGTCTAGAGTGGTCCAGAGAGGCTCAGGCTATCACTGATAACATTCGTATTTTCTAATTTGGGCTGGGTTGGTCCATTCGCAGAGCGCGCAGCTGAGAAAATTGTTTGTTTTCTTACAATGCTTGTTAACCTTTATATACTAACAGTACAGTTCAAATAACTTTTTCAGCTATAAGGAGAATGCTCTAAGGCTGTCGTACATCTACGAGATGCCCAATGTCACCAGCTGACTCAGCTGTGTTCTGGGTGGAGTATGTGCTGAGGCACCATGGAGCAGCTCACCTGAGACCTGCATCTAGCCATTTAGCTTGGTATCAGCTGACTCTACTAGATATCCTGGCAGCCATTGGAGCTTGTGTTTTAATCCTGGTATATTTATTATACTATGTTGTAAGGAAAGCCTTGTCTTTTCTCTTTGGGAGAAAAAAAGGAGGCAACTTGCCAAAAGAAAAGAAGAAAAATTAAATTTATGTAGATTAAATAAGTATTAATATTTGTTTAACGTTCTCTTCTTTAGTCACCTTTCATTTGCTAATGTTGACAAATTAACTCACTGTTTACTGTACATCTAATTGATTGGATTTTAGGCCCCTCTCCGCATAACATTTTAATGGTCATGCACATTGCTTGTGTTGTGCGTATAAATAGAAGCAAACCCCTTTTTAGTTCTTTATTTTTCTTCCCAAGCTTGAAAAAATTTGTTTTTATGCTAAAAAAGAGATTAATTAACAATTAGATCTTTTTATTGGATCATTTTTCCTTTGGTATTTTAATAGAATAAATAATTGATGTTTATGTTCCTGGTAAAATCAAATTTAACAAAGGGGCAGTCTTTAGCCCCTCAATGTGGTTTCATCCAATTCAAGGTCGTATCCCTGATATTTATTGTTAAGGGGGGTTTGCTAAAAGGGACCCTTTTTTATTTTTTTTTTTTAAAAACAATTTTTAAAGTTAAAGGTTTCCCTCAAAATTTTCCCCCTTTAATTTTTTTCGTTATAAAAAATTTCAACTGTGTAAACAAAAAAAATACCACAATCATACCCATTTGTTGTTGGGCTTTCCAAGGGGTGGTATTTTTAGTTTTTTAATTTTTTCCCTTTTTTAATAATTTTTCTAGTTTCCTTGCTTCTCGGGGAAAAAAAGGATTTCTCAAGAAAAAAAGAAAAAATTTTTAGTTTATAAAATGAAAACCCCTTAACCAAATCTTTGTTAAAGGGCATTTTTTTACGGGTTAATTAAATTAATTTTTTTTATGTCAATGGATAAAGGGTGGTATAATTAAAAAAACCCTTATAGTCTTTGTATGGTTTAAGTATCATAACATTTATTTTTTTCCCAAAAACTTTACCTTAAAATAAATAAAAAGTTCTCCATAAAATAAAATTTTTTATTTTTTTACAAAAAAAAATTAAAAATCATTTTAAAAAAAGGTTGCACTGTGGCGAAGCTGTAACCCAAACTGGGGGGACAAAAAGTTTGGATTATATTTAAGATCTAGTCTGTTTTTATCCAAAAACTTTTTTTTGTAGGGGGGACATATGAAATTAGGGTTCTATGGGGGTTGGATCATGGGGTTTGATTTGGGAGAAGGCGAGTTTTAGTGTAATTAAAAAAAAATAACCCAAAAACTATTTTTCGTTTTTTTAAATGTATTTTCATTTTCTAGGGCATTAAAAATGGTTTTTTTTAAAAAACCCCTTAAAGGTTAGAACAATAAACACCTTCTCACCATAAACCAAAAAACCCCTTAAATTTTGCCAACTCAATTTTCCTGTAAATTTTTAAAAATAAAAAAAAATTTTAAAAATTTTTTATTTTCCCAAAAATTTTTTGTTAAAAAAACATTTTAGATTTTATTTAGTTATTAAATTTGATTTTTTATTTTAAGAAAAAATTTTTTTGATTTTAAAAGTTTAAAAATTTTAATTTCCAGATTAAAATAAAAATTATTTTAATGATATTAAAAAATTTATTTTAATGTTGAAAATCCTTTTTTACTACTAGGATCTTTTTTCTAGAAAGGTTTTCCTTTATTTGTATTTTCCCCCAAAAAATATTTTCTAAAAAAGCCTATCCTTATTCCCCAACAAGGACAAAAGAAAATTTGAAAAAAACCTTTCGGGGTAAAAAAATGGTTTTGGGGCGGTGTGGAGACCAAGAGTGACCAACATGGCTTTTTTAAAAATTCGGTTTTTCCAGGGGGTTCATGGAATTTCAGAATTGTTTAAATGTTTTTGTACCTACTGTTTGAGTACAAGCCAAGAAAATTTTAGGGTTTATTATTTTTCAATTTTATACATTTTTTTATTTCATTTAAGTAGTAAAAACCAAAGGGATAAAAGTTTTTATTATTGTTTAATTTTACTGATTTCCTTAAAAGTTTATTTGTTAATTAAAAAAAAATGAAAAAATTATATAAAAATTTAAAAAAAAAATAAACTTTAAAAAAAAATATTAACTAAAAAAGTTTTTGGGGGAAATTCTTACCCTTTTTTTTATCTTTTTTTTTTTCCCCTCTGATTTGTAAGGGTTTAAACAATTTTGGGGAAACTTAAAAAATAACTTTAAAAGATTTTTGTGTCATCTAAAAATTTCTTTAAAACAAATAAACAATGAAATATACTTTTTCTAAACAAAAAACCTTAACAAAAAGTTTTTTTTTTTAAATCGGATGTAAATTTCCCATTTTTAAGGAGGCTTCCCATTGTTTTTTAAATTTGGAAGAAACGAAAAATAATTAAATGGAAAACTACCATTTCCAATTATTAATAGGTAAATTGTTTATTTACTATTTAATAAGAATCAGCCGAAAATAATTTTTTAAAAAAAAATTTTTTTAATTTGTAAATGGTCTAAATCAATTGTTGGTCCTTTTTTTTGTTTAGTATAAAATTTTTTTAATTTTTTTTTGTAATTTATATTTTTTTGCTTTTTCCCCGAAAAAAAAAAAAATAAAATTAAAAAATTTCCATTTGTAAGAAAAGAATAATAAAGATTAGGTTTAAAATTTTTAGGAAAATTTAAAAGGATTTTTAAAACTTAACAAGATTTAAAAAAATTGAGAAAATTTTTAAAAATAGATAAAATACTTTTTTTCTATTTACTTAAATAGTGTAAAATGTTATGGTTGGGGAAAAAAATTTTTGGGATTATTAAAAACCCAAGTCATAAAGCCAAAAAATATTAAAGCGGAAATTTCAATTATTAAAAATATAACATACAGAAGGATTTTGCTGTTACTTTAAATTACTTTCTACCATCAAAAAAGGGGTTTTTTTTTCCAACAATTGGGGAAAGTGGATTTTTTTTTTTGAATAAAAGAGGTTTTAAAGCCCCATTCTCCCCCTTGGCCCCCCCTACCCCCAAAAAAATTTTATTTGAATTTTCCTATCCCTTTTCTCATTTTGTTGGTTCCAAATGGTTTTTTTTTTTTTTTTTTTTGTTTTAAAAAGACTATAAAAATTTTTTTTTAGGACTTTAAATTTTTAAAAAACTAATATTAAAGGACCAAAAGCGTAAAACTAAAAAAAAATGATAAGGGTGAAAGTTTGCTTTTTTCGAAAACTTTTTTAAACATAACTATAATAAAACTTGCTCTAAATTTGTTATAAATATATTATTTTTTTAAAAATTATACCCTTTGGTTTGGTACGGTTTTTTATGGGCCCTAAGGGTTATTGCAAAGGGAGCGCGAAAAGGTTCTTTTCCGGCTAGGTGTTATTTATTTTTGACGTCGTAAAGCTAGCTTATGCACTAGCCCTACTTTTAACTATTTCTCATATAATGTGGTTTTTTTAAAAGTTAAAAATAGCAATCCTGTATTTAATTTTGTTTTAGTTTTAAAGGGTTTAGTATGGTATGTGTAAAAAAAATAAAGTTTTAAAAACTTTGGAATCCCCAATTAGCTTAAACTTTGGAATAAACTGGCTTACTAAAAATACAATTTTTTATATTAAATTTTGTTTATTTTAACGCAAAATTTTTAATTTTGCAGTTTTTGGTTTTCGGGGGGAAACCCCCTGCCTAAAATTGGGGATTTATTTCCCCATAAAGGGGCCCCCGCCTTTTTTGGATGGAATAACCGGGGAACTTGTTTTTTAGTAAATTGGCAAATGTCTTCAAACAAATGACAAAAACACAGCCACCACCCCCACCTCAATGAATTTTTTGTTTCAATTTTTTTAAAATTTTTAAAATGTTTAACTCAAAAAATAATAACCCAAAAATAACAAAAAAAAAAAAAAAATCAACCCTTTAGTTTGGTTTTTCAATAAAAATTATTCTGAAAAACTGAGAAATCGTATGTGCCAAATCAAAAAATGGGCTCTTAACAAGAAATTTAAACCAATATTTTGTTTTTCAGCCCGGCCTTTTTCATTACTGAAAAAGCAATTTTTTTTTAAAAATTCAAGGGTTTTAAAAAGTAGAATTTTTTTATTAAAAAAACCAAAAATCATAACTAAAGCAAATTTCAGGAAATTTTTGTTCCAACCGTTTTTTTTAAAAACTTATCCTTTTAAAAAAAGGGTTTTTAAATGACTCTAAAGGAGATTTTTCCAGAAAATCATCAAAAAGGGTTCCCGTGCAAACTTTTTGAAAACGGAGAAAGTTTTTTGAATTATGGTTAGTATATCGTTTTAACGAAACTTTCCCATTTCACGCTCACAAAAAAACTAGTCTTGTTTTTTGAAATTTGGAAAAGAGGGGTTTTAGGGGTTTTAGCTTTTAAATAACTTCGGGGTACAGGGGGTTTAGAACCCCTTAAAGCTATAAAGGGGGGGTTTGGTATGAATTAAAAAAACGAAGAAGCCCTGTGAAAATACAAATGTTTCCCCTATACCCCCCTTGCCCTCTAATGCAAACCCCCCTTTTTCTTTGGGAAAAAAATAGAAGAACTTTTTTAATTTTTAAAAATTGTAATTTTTTGTTTTTTATTTTAAAAAGAAATTTGAATTTTAAGGGAAGAAAATGTACTAAATAATATCTTAATGATTAATTTTTTTTCATTTTAAAAAACTTTCGAAATAGAAAAGTAATTTTTTTAGCATTTTCAAAAAATTATTTGTTTGTTCAAAAAATATTTTAAAAAAAAACCCAAAAGGGAAATTATTGGGGTTGGTGGTCCATGAGTCATTTGTTTGGCTTAGCAAGATAACAAAAACGGTCTCCCGGTTATTCCCGTCGGAAAAAATGGGGGGCCCTAAGGGGTGGATAAAAAATCTAAATTTAGGAAGGGCCCGGGAACCAAAAGGGCAAAATTGAAAAGGGCCCTTAAATTTTTTAATTTATATTTAAGAAATGTATTTTCTTAAAACCCCTGTGTTTTATTCCAAATTTTAAGTTTTTTTGGCATTTCCACAGGGTTTTAAAATTTAATTTTCTTTTTTTCCCATAAAATTTAACCTTTATAACAAAAAATATTAAAAGTGTGCTAATTAAGTTTTACCAAAAAAAATTTAATAAAAAGTTAAATATTCTAAGGGTTAACAAGTGTTCCCCTGAAATCAGATAAAAACCCCCAAAGGGGGAAACCAATTCCCTTTTTAATGACCTTGGCTTAAATAGTAAAACCCAACCAATTCAATTTAAAGTAATTTTTTATACAAATTTTAACAATTTTTTATAAAAGTTTGAAAAAAATATACAAAAAAATGAAAAATGAAATTAATTTCTTTTTTTTAGAACCCTTTTTTGGGGGGTTTTTAATTTAGTTATAATGTATTAAAAACATTTTTTCTTTGCCAAAAAACAAAAAAAAAAACCCTTTTTTGGGTAAAAAAGAATATGGGATGGGAAAGTTAAATAAAATTAAGGGGGGGTGGGGGGGAACCCCAAAAGGGGGAAAAAGTGGGGGTTTTTAAAATGTACCTCTTATATGGTCATATAGGGAAAAAATCCGGGGCTTTCCCTAATTAGTTGCGATACAGGGGCTTTTTTAGTTTTATTAAATGGGGCCCTAAACCCCACTTACCTCTTTAACTGATAATGTCTTGACCTGGAATTCCCTTCTTCCCTAACCTTAGTTATTAATAAAGTATGTCAAGGGATGGAATGATCAATTAAAACTTAGTGGTAAACGATCGGGGCCCCGGAAAAATTCCCCCCTATTTTTAAAAAGGGTTGAAAGAATATTTTTTTTAAACCACTTTGTAAAATTTTTTAAATTTTGTTTATTTAATAATGTTTTTCCCTGATGTTTTTAAATTGACACAAGTGACCCCTTTTTTTAAGGGGGGAATTCTAGCTCTTTAAAATAACAATCCCCCTTGTAGCGTTTTTTAAAATTTCCAAAATTTTTGAGTAAAAATTTTGAAAAAGTTAGTGTTTAGGGCCCTGACAAAAATGAAAAGCAGCATGGTTTTATCAAAAAAAGTCTTTTGTACAATATGAAAATTTTTACAGAATTGCATTATTTTCAGTTAGATAATAACTCTCAGTTAGATGTTTTTTTTTTTACAGTTTTAAAAAAGCTTTGAAAAAAGTAGCCCTTTTTAATTTTAAGCAAAAATGCTCATTTATTTTTCCCGTCTAATTTTTTAATTTTTTTTTTATTCTTTTTTTTGTAATAGGTGGCTATGCCCTTATAGGGGAAAACTCGGTAAATATGTTGTGACTTCGGGGTTCACAGGGTCTAATCGGGTCCCGTATTTTTTTAATTTATTTATTAACGTTTTGTTAACTGTGTAAAAATTTTAAGTTTTATTTATGCAGAGCCCTCAAATTGTATAAAAAATAAAAGAGGGGACCTGAAGCATTAAGGCGGATTTGGATAAAATTTGCGCATGAGGTTAAAAAATAAATTTTTTTTAATTTTGGGAAATGAAAAGTTATGAATTTAAAGGAAAAAAAAATTTTCTTTTTCATGATTTTTCTATTGAGGTGACCCTTTAAAAAGATTTTAAACGATTTAAAGGATTTAAGTTTGATTTTAGCCTACTTTGAATTTAAATCTACAAATTTTATCTGTTAAAAATAAGGCTTATAAATTGGGGTTTTTATTAGGCGGTTATAATTTTCATTAAATTTCAATTTAAAATCATTTTTATATTGTTGGTCATTTGGAATTTGTAGTATGTATGGAATCCTTTTTCGCTGTTCTTTTTAATTCAATTGAAAAAGTACAGAAAAATTTTTTGGTATTTATATTTTAAAAAATGGCCCTTTATTTTATATATCATTAATAGTTTTTAAGTTTTTTTGAAATGGAAAGTCTTGAGAAAAAGGAAAAAAATTTGGCGCTTTTACTGTTTCTTTTTAAATTGTTGAAGGGTGAAATAATGGATTCTTTTGTTGTTAAAATTAATTTTTATGCTCCAACTTTTTAAATGGGCAAGAAATTGTTTAATTTGATTTTTCGCGAAAGGTCAGTTCCCCGCTGTCCCTTTAAAACACAATGATAAAATTATAAAAACCCTTGTCAGGAAAAGTTATTATTTGCAAATAATTTTTAAGTACAAAAGATCTCCCAAAGGGGTTTAAATTGATTTTGGACCAATAAATTGAAATTAAATTATTGATATGTATATAGATAAATAGTTTTTAACTTTTAGTCCCCCTACATAAAAAAAAGAAAAGGAGAAAAAAACATATATTTTTCATCATATCCTCTCGTAATGGAGTATTTATTGAAATAGAGTTTTTTGTTGTTGATTATTATTAATATTAAAATTTATTTATTTTCACTGTTATTGTTATGCTATTTTTTATTTATTTTTTTTGTTGTGTTAATGTGTTGATTGTGAAGGGATGAGGGGACTGAAACGTGGACTTTAAATTAATTTGCTTTAAGAAATTAATTTTAAAAGTCAATTTGAATTGAAAAATGAAATTAATATCACAGTACGTGAAGGGGGGTGGGTGGGTTTATTCTGTATGTGTTGGGGGGTGGGTGGGTCAATAACGTATGTAGCTGGGCGGGTGGGTTTATTTAATAGTTTAGAGATTAGCAAAAAAAAAATGAATTATGTTAAAAAAAGAAAAGACGACATAGGGAAAAAATAAGGTTTTAGATTAAATCGATTTAAGCACTTTTCCTTGGATTTTCTTTTTTGGTACCATGTCCTAAGTCTTGAGAGTTTTTTTTACAAACCCCCTGTTTAACTAATTGGAAACTTTTTTCTTTTAAAATTTATTATAAATAAATAAAAATATGTTTGGAAAGTTCAAAAATAATTTTCTTTCTTTGAACATGCACGTGTAATTGGGTAATAACCTTATTGGCATGTAAAATAAATAAATAAAAAATTTTTAAAAAGCCTAAATTATAAAAAAAATTTTGCTTTCCATAACTCCCATAATGAGGGTAAAAATTTAAAAGTTCATCCCCTGAAAAATTATGTACAAATAAAAAGTGTTTGATGTTCTAGGGGGATGCAATTTTAAAGTCAAATTAATTTTTCATCAATTTTTAGTAGAAAAAAATTAAACTAGTAATAAGAGTCTCTCGTATTTTTAAAGGATGAAAAGAAAAATTAATAAATAATTACACAAGTCAACAAAAAAGGAAAAGCTGGATTCAGTTTTTCAAAAAAACACTTAAATTATTGCTTGGTGTAAGAGTTTAAGTTAGGCCCCATAAATTTATTTAAAATAGATTCCCCACTTCGTTTTTGGGGTAAAAGAGGTAAAGGAAAAAGTGTAATTTCCTTCACAAGAAAGGGAGACTTAATCGATGGATTTGTAACATTTAATACGTCAAGGTTTCTTAAATGATGTTTTAAAACCTAATAAAAATGCGGAGGAAAAAAAGAAAAACATAAAAAAGTGGCTGTTTTAAATTTTTCAATTTATTTTCCATATGTTTTTTATAAAACTTTTGGGTTTAGCCATATATGTTTTTGATTGTTTTTTTGGGTTGATTGGTTGTGCTTCAAAAAAAAATGAGAATATGAGCGAAAGGCAAAAAATTCAAAAAATTTTAACTGAAAGAATTGAGGAAAGAAAAATTTATAATCAGGATAATATCTCAAATGTCGTGAAACAGGCTCAGAAGTTGCTGAAAAAAGTGTTTTTTTCTTATTTAAAAATTCGAACCATGTTTAGGGGGAACTTTTTAAATAAAAGCTAACCCAGAAAATTTAAAGAAAAGGGTCAAAAAAACTTATTTGAATCGTAAAAGAAAAAAAAAACTGAAAAAGATTTTATTTAAATTTAAAAATGTAGTTGAAAAATTTTAAATGTCCTATTAACCTATTAATTTTTTATTAATTTACTCCCAATTTTTTGTATTAAAAAATAGACCAATTAAAATATGAAAAACGGAAAAAAAAGTAACTTTTTTCAATACTTTTTTGGCCTACTGTTAAATTTAGAAAGAGCTATTGTTATTTGTTTTTGGCTGGACAGCGAGGTCCCCCCGTGAATCACTCCCCCAACATCCCCTAACCGTGAAAACGCCGGATGCGTAAACCCTTGTTCTCTATAACCTTGATTCCCAGAAGAAAATTATTAAAATGGAATAGTAGGAAAGTTATAATTTTAATTTAAAAGTTAAAGTAACATTGAAGATCCCTTGTCAGTTGCTTGCTTGTGTCACCTTGGTCTTTGCCTGGGGTCTATGCAAAAAAATCAACAAAAAATATTTAGTATTTTTTTTTTTAGTGTTTTTTTTTAAAAGTTTATTTACTGTTACGTAATTTTATAGATACTTTCCAATGTTTTTGATCCCTAGTCTTAAAAATTTGTGATAAATTTCAAGGGTAAAATGGGTTTTTGATTCATTAAATTTAATAACTATATAGTAAATGTTAGTTTCCTGTAATAATTTTATTTACAGGAATATATTACAATACAAATAAGTAAAATATCAATCGGAATAAAAACTCCTCCACAAAACAATTACAAAACCCCTCTGTAATTGAAGTTGCATGTTTACAGAAGATGAAGTTCTTAAAAGGGGCTTAAAGAATGAATTTCCAAAAGTTGGGGGCCCTGTTTCATCCCTTCTGCCTTAAAATTAGTTGCTTAAGTGGTGGGGGTTTATTCATAATCTATTAATATATCTTGAGGCCCTGACATCCTTAAAACCGTTTTTTTACCCCTATACATAAATCTGGATCCAGAAACGACATAAGAACTCCGCCCAAGGGAATTCAGCTGTGCTGGCAAAAGGGCTTTAAAAAATTGATCCTGCCCAAAAATTCCCCAGTATTCCCTTATCATTTTTCCCCAACAGGCTTTGTTCCAAAACCCTTTTCTACAGTGGAACAGTGCAATATTCATTCACCATACACTTTTTTAAATTCCTATAAAAAAACGGCAAAATTAATTTTAATCTCTTTCAAAGTTTTTGGTCTTTAGATTTCCCAAAGACCTTAAATTTCCATTGCAGATCGCATAAATGCGCGGCCCGGGCCTAACAGTACATGAAAAACGAATGACCCCCCCCGCCCCGTAAAATGGTATTTGCCCCCCCCCCCCCAACCCAAACATGCCAATAGTATTAAAACCACCCGCCACCCTCCGTCAAGATATTGTTTGGGTAACCATACATAATATATGACTACCAGTATTATCCCAATCATATATCAGGGACGCTTTTAAAGAGGGAGCTAAGTCGATGCATAATTGGTTTTTTTAAAGCTTTTGTAAAGTAACCCATCACATTTTTGCAAAGCGAGGCCTATGGAATAAAAGGCTTCTCTTGGTTTGGTTGGGACTATAAAAGGAAAAAAACAAATAGTCCATGTTTTGCCAATAACATTTTTTAAGTTTTTTACCATCAGGATCCCCAGGATCACACCGGGACCAATTTTTTTTTAATTTTTTTACCAAGACATAAAAATAAAAACAAATCCCATCCCTTTTTTTCCCGTGACATGAAGCTTTTTATGAGATCAGGTTTTTCCTGACATTTTTGCTTCTACAGGAGATTTTTTAAAGCGGGGGTTTGCATGGTGTTATGCTTTTTGTATGCACTAAAATAGTGACTTTGTTTTTTTTGTTTTTCCAGAGACATATTTTTATTAATAAAATAAATTTAAAGTTCGGACCCCCAAAAAAGGATGGAGGCAAGGGATTTGGAGTTTTTGTGAGTTTTGCCCACTTAACCCATCTCAGCTATCTTTAAAGAGCTAAAGTTGCCTGGGGGTTTCCAGGTGTCCAGATTTTATAAAACCCCCACCCCTTAATTTTTCTGTGCATATGTAAGGATTTTTTTAGAATATGCCTCTGAAATTGGTTATATAAAAAGATGGAGTTTCAATATAAAAAGGTTTAAGAACAATTCCCCGACTGGTGGGTGTCAGATTGGTTAAATCAGGCCCCTTTCCCAATGGATATGTTAGCCTCAAAAACTGTGTTAAACCCCCTATTTTATTAGGCGTGAAATAAAAGATGTATCTTTCTTTTAACTGGAAGGAAAATTTAAACTTCCCTGCATTTTTGGGAGGATCCCTTTTGAGTCTTGGGGGTACTAGATAATTGGAACTTTTAAAAGACTGCCCCACGAAACCCAAAAACTACGAAAGAAACAGCACTATAGTTAGGATAAGCCTGGGAAAATCTTTTTGCCTTGGAATTGACTTTTTTAACTGAAAATCTACCACATTAAAAGAGTTCCCAAAGTTACTTTTTTGATCAATGGCGGGGAACGTATAAAAAGATTGTTTTTTTTTGTTTTTTTAAACCATTCTGAATATTCCCCTTTCGATCAGCCATTATTTTTTGTTTGTTAATAAAATTATGTATTTTTCAATAACTTTTATTCCATTATTGTAATTATTTTGTAAAAATGGAATGTCCTTGAAATAAAATAAAATAAAATTTTAATTAATTGATATTTTTTTTTTTTAAATTTTTATTTTCCCTCAAATTTTTTTTAATGACAAAAAAAAAAATTTTAGTTTATTTACGAAAGATAAAATATTATTTTATTTTAAAAATTTAAATTTAAATCAAAAACATTTCTCTTTCAATTTTTTCTTATATTTCTTTTTGGTTTTTTAAGAAAACTATAGGAATATTTTTTTTTAATAAAAATAATAAAATTTTTATTTACAAAAAAAAATCTTTACAATAAAAAAATTCTCAAACTTGGAAAAACCCCCTCCATTGTGTCAAGTGAGATGAAAGCAAAAATATGTAAACATGAAAATTACACAAACAGTAAAATTAACTAAAAAATTAGCAGCCCACTGCCGTGTCATTACAAAGGGGATACTAAAAAAGAGGGGAAAAGGAATTAAATTACTATAAGGTTAGAAAAAAACATGATAAAGAGAAAATGTTTCGTTTAAATAAAAATTGAATTACAAAAAAAATTTAAAATGTTTATAAACATAGAGTCAATTTATTAAATTAAGAAAAATTTAAGAGTTTATAGAATAGAAACAAATTTATTGTGTACTAGGAAAATTGTAATATCATCTTTACAAGAAGACCCTATTTTTTTAATTTCATTTGAAATAAATTGACATTTTTGCATGCATTAGTTCTTTATTTTTAAAATTTATTTTGGGGGCCCTAGAAATAAAAGTTTTTTCGACAAATTATTTTGTTTCCCTTTGGGGTTTGATAAAAGTAAATTTTAAAGCAGATGGGGTATAAAATGCTGTTTGATTTTTTGAAAACTTTAAAATTGAGATGTTTTTTGCTCCAAAATTGTTTATTTTGAATTTATCTTGAGTTTCCGCTTGAACTTTTATAAATAAAAATTTGGAAATTGTACTTTAAAAAAAAAAACTTACACAAATTTATGTTAGGAATGTTAGATAATTTTCTCAGGACAGTTAAAACTTCCGTGTAAATATTCTTAAAATGATTATAAATCTTGTTAAATATAAACAAATGATATATGGTTTTTAAACCTTCTCCAAAAAAAGGCATTTTAAATTTTAAAAATTTAAATTCATGGTTAAAGATTACAGATTAACTTTAAAGAATTGAACAATTTTTAAAGTTTTTTCAACAACTTCTGTGAAATCTTACTACTAAAAGATGTATGTTTTTTTTTTTCTTTTTAAAAGAAAAAATTTTTAAGTAATAAAGAATTTTTTTTAAACCCCAATTTAAAAGTCTAAATTTTGTTTGACCCCCATCACAGTCAAAAAATTTTTTAATGGATTATTGAATTAAAACTCAGTTTATTTTTTTTTGTGAATTAATTAATTTTTTTTTTCTGAAAATATCGAAATTTGTACAAAGAATAAATTCAAAAATTTCAACATTCATTTGCACCCCCTAATGATTTTATATTAACAAAGGGTGTTAAAATAAAAAAAAAAAACCAAAAAAAACCCGAAAAAATTAATATAAAAAAATTGAGGAGAAAATCGTAATATTTTGATTAAAAATAAATAATAACAAACAAAAAAAAAGGGAAATCCATTTGTTATGTCAACGTCAATCCCATTTTGAATGGATTTCAAATGAATACGAGTTAGTAAAGCAAAATTTAAAGGAGGCCAAAGTTTTCATTCATTAAGCAGACCTTCCCTGTGGGTGAAAATGAAAGGGTACAATTTTTCAGCTTTTACAAGCAAAACCAAAGAGGAAATGTGGAATCATGACAGCTCTAGTAACTCAACTGTCAGAGGGCCCTAGCGTCGGCTGTTTGAGCTAAATGGGTGAGAAACGTGACCTACAGAGGGTGATATTGAGGACACTTCCCAAACTTCTTCCCCACATTCTGTTTTAAACTGTTTTTTGGAGGCTTTAAAAAAGAATAAAAAATAAAGTGCCCCAGGCAATTTTAAAATAATAGCAATTTTTAAGTTTAAATTTTAACCATATTAAAAATAAAATAAAACATTTTTTTATTCGCCATTAGTACTATAAGACGAACTAGAGTAATATTAACATATGGCAAAAAGAAAAAATTAATCTAAAAAGAACCTTCTTTATACAAAAAAATATTTTTAATTAGAATTTTTTAAAATGAAAAAAAAAACAAAATTTTGTTACATGTAATTAACTAAGTAGTAAAAATAACAGAAATATTAGCTGAGATTTGAACCAAAGGTTTGTTAGAAATTTAATTGAAAAACTCATCAGGATTACATAGCTTTTCAAAAAGATACTTTGTAGTCCATTTTAAAATTTATTTTCATTCTTATTACTCAGGAAAGTGCTTTTTATAATGTTTTGTCTTACAAAGGGTTTCTTTACGAAATTTATTTTGGGGATGATTGTGCCAAACCAAACATAAACTTACTTATTCTGTTTGTGTAAAAATTTTGATTTTAGGTTGAAGAATGTCTTGAATTATTAAACTTTTTGGTGCCTTATTTTTCAGTTACATAGGGTTTAAAATATTTTTTTAAAAGTCAATTTTCATATTTAAAGGAATAAAATAAAATTTTGAAAATCAACCCTTTATCTTGACTGTTTTAAGATTTGAAAAAAAGCATTAGATATCACTATGTTCATGTATAATTATTTAAAATAAAAAAATTTAATTTGAAAAAACTTTCAATAAAAATTGGTAGTGTAATTATTTTATCTTTTAAATTTTTAAAATTACATTTTGGTATTTAAAAGTAATTCCAAAATAAATTTTTTATGAATTTTAAAAAATTAAAATTAGGTAAAAATTTAAGGGTTAAAAAAATATGGAACCACCTTTTTTCCCTTTAAAAGGGTCCGATAAATAATTTGGGTTTATATACATTAAAAAGTTTTTTTATTTTTATACAGTTTAATTTTTTTAAAAAAAGGGGGGGGGTGGAGGATTTTGTTTAAAAAATTTTTAAAAAAAAGGATTTGATTAAGACCCTTATTTTAAACTATTTTGTTCTGAATAAAACGCCACAATTTTAATTTAAAAAATCCAACCCATCACAAAATAACCCTTTTTAGCAGTGATTTTGAGGGGTTTTGTTTTGGTTTAAAAAATTTCTTTTTTTAAATTTTTTGATAATTTTTTAAAAAATTTTTTTTTCTTTAAAAAACTGGGTTCAAATGGTTTACAAAAAAGTGGAAAATTCCCCCCAAAAAATTCCCGTAGGGGTTTTTTCAAAAGTTTCAAATTTTTTTTTGCTTAAATTTGGGTTTTCTAATAAAATTTTTATTCTAAAAAAAAAGGGTTTTTGAATAAATTTTTTAATTTTTAAAAAAAAAATTTTGTGTGATTAAAATAAAAGAAAAAATTTCAAAAAAAATGTTACACCCCCCTAAATAAAAAAAATTTTTTAATTATTAAAAAAAAAATTTTTAAAAATTTTCTTTAAAATTTTTTTTAGTTATTTAAAAAACCCAAAAAATAATCTTTAAAAAACCCTTTTAATTTAAGGTTTTTACATTTTTTTACATTTTTGTGTTTTTAAACCCCCCTTTAAATTAACTTGTTTAATTAATTTATAAAAATTTTTTTAAATTTTTTCATTTTTTTTTTATAATTTTAAAAAAAATTATTTTTTTTTAAAAAAATAAAAAATTTTAATTTAAAAAACTAAAAATTTTTTTTAAATTTTTTTAAAAAAAAAAATTTATTGAATAAATATTCTTTTAAAGTAGGGGAAACCTATATTTTTAAAAAAAAAATTTACAAAAATTAAAATAATTTTTTAATATTAAGAATAAATTTCTTAAACACTTTTTTAAAAAATTTAAAAAAAATTTAAAACTAATTTTTTTTACCTTATTAATTTTAGGTGATAAAAAACAATTTAATTTATAAGATTTTTTCAAACAATAAATTTTTTTAAAGGAATTTTAATTATGAAATTTTATTTTTTGTTTAAAAAATTTTCCCAAGTTAAATATAAAAAATTTAAAAAAAAAATATTTAATTAAAAAAAAAAATTCATTTAAGTCCCCAAATTATAAAAAATTTAGGGAAATTTTTTTCGTAAATTTAAATAAAATCATTTAAAATTTAAAAAAATTAAATTCAAAAATTTTAATTAAAAATTTTATTTAAAAATTTTTTTCAATAAAAAAAATTATTTTTATTTTATTAAAAAAAAATATTTAATTAAAAAAATTTTTTTAAAAAAAAATAAGTTAATTAAAAAAAAAAATAATTTTAATTTAAAAAAAAAAAATAATTTTAAAAACAAAAAAATTTTACCCAAAAGGGATATTATATTTTGGTTAAAGCAACATTTTTTGGGGGGAAATTTGCGAGTTTTTGGAAACCCTTTTATATTTTTAGTTGAAAGGCATTACCCGGGGATTTTTGATTTTAAAATTTGAAAAATTTTTTTTTGGGCCAGTAGGGGTTAAAAGCCCCAAATTTTTCCCCAATGGGCATTTTCAAGGGTTTTAAAATTTTTAAAAAAAAATTTTTGGGGAAAAATTTTAAAAAAATTTCTAAATTTTAAAAAAGTTAAAAAAAAATTTGCCTCATTTCCAATTTAAGGCCGCCTTTTGGGGAAGGTGGGGTTTGGGGAGGGGAGGACATCCCTTTTCCGCTTTTAAACCCCCCCGTTTCCCAAAACACCCAAAAACCTTTTTCCATTTGGGGGGGTAGGTTTTCATTTTAAATCACGGGAATCATCCCAATAAGGGCCAAATCCACCCCGGGTTTTGGGGTTGGCCCCCTTAATCGAAATAAGTGGGGGCAAATAAAAAATTTAAAAACCCTTTTGGGGAAAAATGTCTTTTCCATACAATTGGGGGTTTTTTTAAGTTTGGTTTTGGAAAAGAAAAATTAATTTAAAAATCTTTTTCCCCCCCCAAAAAATTTTTTCCTGAATTAAAAATAGTGGCTAAGGGTTGTGTTTTTTAAATTTAAATTTTCAAAAAAAAAAAATTTTTCATTTTAAAAAATTATTTAAAAAATTAACAAATAAAAAAATTTTTTAGAATTAATTTTTTAATTTTTTTAATTTTTAAATCAATTATTTTTAAAATTTTAAAAATTCATAATTTTTTATTTTTTTTTATAATTTTAAAATTTTTTAAAAATTTTTTCAGGAATTTTGTTTTAGAAACTTTTTAAAAAATTTTAATTTTTTTTTAAAATTTTTTTTTCTTAAATTTTTTCTTATTCTTAAATTTTTTTTTAAATTTTTTTTAAAATTTTTGTAAATTGTATTTTTAAATTTGTTTTCAAATTTTTTTTTAATTTTTTTTTAAAAAACTTAATGAATTTTTTTTATTTAAATTTTTAAATTTTTTTTTTTTTTATTGGCCCCCTTTTTTTTGGTTTGGTTTTTACATTTCTTTTTAATAGTTTTAAATTTTACTTTTATAAATATTTATTTTTTACCCCATTTTTTGTTAAAAAACATTAGAATTTTTTATTTATTTTTATTTTTAAAAAAAAAATTTTTTGGGATTTTTTAAAACCCCTTTATTTTCACTTTAGAACCTTCCCTTTTTTTTAAAAAAAAATTAAAAATGTGAGTTTTAAATTTTTTTAATTTTGCCCAAAAATTAGAAAAAGAAAAAAAATAGAAAACAATTTTTTACAAAAAAGAAAATTTTGATCAATTAAGCCGGGAGCTTTTTTTATGGGATTTTTAGCCAAATTTTGGGTGGGTTAATGGCCCAAAAAAAAGTGAATTTTTCGTTTGGGGGAAGTTTTGGGGCCTATTTTTTGAGATTTTGTATATTTCTTAAATAAGCTTCATGGGTTTAAAGGTTTGAAAATTTTTTTTTCCTTTTTATGTGGAAGGGTTTTTTTGAGTTTTCCCATTTAAGTTTCGGGAAAAGAAAATACCCTTTTTTTTTTTACCCCGAACCCCTAAGTTTGGGAGTTTAAAATTTTTGGGTCTTTTTAAAAATTTTTTTTTATTTTTAGATTTTTGATATTCCCTACAGGGTTGGCCAAAAAAGGTAATATGTGTTTTTATTTATTAAGTTTTTTAATTTTTAAAAAAAAGGGTTAGTTTTTCAAATTTTTAAAAAGGGGAAAAACCTAAACGGTAACCAAATATTTTTTTTTTTTTAAAAAAAATTTTGGAAGGCCTTGTAATTTTGTTTAGTGTGAAATTCCTTTTTTTTGTTTTAAAAAAAAGGATATTTTCAATTTTTTTATTTTAAATTTTAAAATTTGGGGAAATTGGGTTTTTTTTTTTAGGGGAAAAATGTTAATGTAATAAAATTTAAAAGTCCAAATTAGTTTGGGGAATGTTTGAAAAAAATTGGGGGGGCTTTTGAACGAAACCTTTTAGATTTTTGATTTTTTAGTTTTTCAAATTATTTTCCCTTACAGTAAAACCCTAACCCCGGGGTTTTTTTTTTTTTTAGGAATTTTAACCGTTGCCTTTAAAAACCCAAAATTAAATTTTTGGTTTTTTTTTTTTTCCCGGGAAAATGTTTCTAAATAAAAAAAGAGGTTTTGGGGGCCCTTATTGTGTTCAATTGTTATCCCCTTTTAAAATTTTCATTTACTTCCCCTTAAAATTTTTTTTTTGATAGATTTTTTTTCTGTGTTTAACCAAAACAAAGACTTAAAAAATTTGAGTTAGGGGAAAGGGGCGGTTAAAATTGGGTGTAAAATTTCGGTAATTTTTTATTTTTTTAAAAATTTGGAAATATTTTTTTAAAATTATTTTTGGACAGTTGTTAATTCCTTTTTGGGTTTCATTTTGAGAGAATTCCTTTTTTATGTTTTTTGGGTTTTTTCCATCAAATTTTAATTTTCCATTTATTTAAAAATAGGGGTTTTATTTTAATTTGGGTTTTCCCTTTTAGTTTGGAAAATTTTTAACTATTTTAAATAAAAAAATTTTGTTATTTTATTTTTGGGGGATGAAGGTTTTTTTTTTCTGTTGAGGGGGTTTTTTTAAACGGAGGCCCTTTTTATTTAATAAATTTGCTTTTTTTTTTTCCCATTTTTTAGCAATTCTGTTTTGGAAAATTTTTTTAAGGTTTGGTTTTTTTTTCTTGCAGCTCTCTTTTTTTACAGTTTTTGTTAGAATCTTTAAAAAGGATTTAGAAGGGCTTTAATATTATTGGCCAATTTTGGTTTGTTTGTTTTTTTAAAAATAAAAGAAATTTTTTTTTCCCTTTTTTGTTTTATGGGAAAGTTGAAAAAGTTTTTTTTTAAAATTTTACTTTGTCTTGTAAAACCTATTTATTGGCTTTGTTTTTTTTTTATGTTGGGGTTTTTTTTTTAAAAAAGGGGAAAATACAAAAGGAAAAGTATTAAAAAATTTACAAGTAGCCCCTTATTTTAATCGAAGCAAAGGGTTTTTTTTTAAAATCATCAAAAAATTTTATTTTTTGATTTAAAAAATTTTTCTTTTTTTCTATTTATTTACAACGGGGGAAAAGTTAAAAATTTTGGGAATTTTTTTTTAAAAACCCTTTTTACCCCGAAAAATTAATAATTTTTATTTTTTTGGGCCTAAATTTTAAAGGTTTTTTTTTTAATTTTTTTAAATGGTTTTTAAAAAATTCCTCTAAACATGTCAAAATTTTTTCTTTTGAAATTTTGATTTAAATAGAATCTTTTTAATTTTGGTTTATATTTTAGGGGACTCCAAAAATAAAATTTTTAGAATCTTTTTACCAGTTTTTTTAAAAACCCCTTTAAATTTTTGGGAATGGTTTTTTTATTTTTTTTTTTCCTTTTTTTGGGGAAGTAAACTTCCCCTTTTTCCCTTTTGGTTTTACAAAAGATTGAAGGGGGGGGGTTTTTTGTTTTTTTTTTTTGGGTTTGACCCCAAAAAAAAAAAGTGTAAATTTAATTTTTTTCTTAGGTTTTTTTTTAAAATTGGGAGATAATTTTGGTTTTGTTGGTTTTGGGGCCTTTTTGGGGGGTTTTGTCTGATTTGTTATAATTTTAATTTTTTTTGGGAGTTTTTAAAATTTGTTTAATTTGATCTTTTTTTTGGGGGGGTTTTCGTTCCCCCTTTTTTTTTTTTTTACTAGTTTTTTAGGCTTTGGGTTTTTAAGTTGGGGTTTAAAAATTTTTATTAGTTTTAATAGGCCTTTCAATTTATTTTTTAGTTTCAAAACTTTTTTTGTATTTTATCTATGGGGTTTTTTTTTTTTAAAAAAGTCTTTTTCATCTTTTTTTAAAACATTAAATTTTTTAAAAGCCCAAAATTTTAAAGTTTTAAAAAAAAAAACCTTTAAATGTTTTTTTTTAAGCATTTTTTAAATTTTTTTTTCCCTTGGTTAATTTTTTAAAATGGGGGTTAAAAAACAATGGAAATTTTGTTTTTTTAATTTGGGGGTTTTGGTTTTCATTACTTTGGGTGGGTTTATTATCAGTTTTTTTTTTTTTGGGGGATTTCTTTTTTAAAAGGGTTGGGTTTAAATTTTCATTTAGGTTTTGTTTCCTTTTTTTTTCATTCTTTTTTAGTTAATTTTAAAAAACGTTGGTTTTTTTTTTGATTTGATTAAAATTTTATTTTTTAATTTTTAAAGGTTTTTTTTATATACATTTTCCTTAAACCCATGTTTTAAATTTTTTTAATTCACCTTGTTTTTTCTTTTTTAAGTTTTCACTTCGAGTTGTTCCTTGGTTTGTTTGGGTTTTTAAAAGGGGGTTTTTTTTTTTTTATAAGTTTTTCCCCCTGTTGTTTATTGTTTTTTTCCATGTTTTTATTTTAACAAAGGTTTTATTTGGAAAATTTTTTTTTTTAAATTTTCCGGGAAATTTTGGGGTTTTCCTTAAAAGTACTTAAGATTTTAGGGTAATTTTTTTATTTCCCCAAAAAAAATTTTTTAATTAATTTTCAAACAGGTTAGGTAAGAAAGGTTTATTTGGTTTTAAAAATTTTTTTTTTTTTTTTAAATTTTTTTTTTAAAAAAAAAATTTTTTTTTTATTTTTTAAATTTTAAAAACAAAAAAAATTAAAAGCCAAATTTTTTAAAAAAATTCTAAGGGTAATGCATTTAAAAAAAATTTATGATTAAAAAAAAGTTTGGCAATTTTAAATTTAAAAAGTACAAGAAAAAATTTTTTTAGGGGAAAAAAAAAGAGTATTT
The DNA here is from genome assembly GCA_035578905.1 of Stictocephala bisonia. Lineage (NCBI taxonomy): Eukaryota > Metazoa > Arthropoda > Insecta > Hemiptera > Membracidae > Stictocephala > Stictocephala bisonia. Next base: position 27,929 of record JAQJVL010003444.1, read on the forward strand.
TATTTTTATTAAAAAGGGGGGAAATTTCTTTCCTTAAAATATTAAAAACCCCCAATAAAAAACCCCGATTTTCTAAGGTTACTTCCCAAAATTTGCAGAGCCAATAGTTAAAAAAATGCATAACTATCACAAGAAAATTGTTTTAACGTGGGTTTAAAGTGGGTTATTGCCATAGTAAATGGTTAAAAATCCCAAATATAAATATTTTATATTTTGAAAAAAATTTTGAAGGAAAATTTAAAAAATTTTTTTAATAGGAATTAAATTTTTCTGTTTTTAAAATAAAATTTTTTTTAAAAAAATAAAATCTATTGAAAAAAAATTTTTCAAAATTCTTTTCAACTTTTAAAAAAATTTTAAAAACAATACTTATTTTTTATCCTAAAAAGTATAAAAATTTTAATTAATTTTCTTGGGAATTTTTAACACATTTCAAATTTTTGGAATTTTTTTTAACCCCAAAACAACCTATATAACAAAATTTTTAAAAGAAAAAAATTGTAAAAATTTTTTAAATATTTTTAAAAACATAATTAAAAAAATTTTTTTTTGCTGGAAAAAAAATCAAAGAAATGGGTTTGATTTAAAAATTTTGGGAATTTTAGAAATTTTTAACCAATTCCCCAAAATTCTTATATTTTTTTTGTTAAAAAAAAAAGAGGAAACCGAGAAAAAAAGGGTTTTTTTATTTAAGCAAAGAATTTAAAAAAAAAAAAATTTTTTTATTTTTTTTCAGGGGCCCCACCCAAGGGGTTTTTGTTTGAACTTTTAGGGGAGGATAAAGGGAAAGGTTTTTTCCAAAAAATTTTAATTTAAAAGAATTTTGATGTTCTAAAATGTAAAGGCAAAATTTTAAAAATTTTTTTTCAAAGCATTTTTGTTAAAATTTTAAAAACCTATTTTTAGGGTTTGAATTTTTTCTCCCCCCCTTAAAAAATTTTTTTAAAAATTTGGGGGAAGGGCCCTAAAAGGGGGATTTTAATGGGTTTTTTTCTTTTTAGAAAAAAGGGAAAAAAAAAGAAAAATTTGCCCCAAAAAAAAAAAAAAAAGAAAAAAACCCGGGTGAAAAGGGCCCCAAATTTTTCAAAATTTTTTTGGAAGACGGTAAATTTTTTTTAAAAAATTAGTAAAAAATAAATTTTTTTTTTTGAAAAAAAAGCATTTTGATTTAATATAAAAATAAAAAAAAAGGGGGAGGAATTTGGGAATTTTTTTTTTAAAAAAACACCCCTTTGCCCTAAAAATTTTTTCAAAAAGTTGATGACCGGAATTTGATTTAAAGGGCAAAAATTTTCACCCCTTAATCCCTTGGATTTTTTAAAAAAAAAAAAATTTTTTTTTAAACTAAAAATGGTACTTTTTTGAAGCTTAAAAAATTTATAAAAAAAAATTTTTTTAATTTTAAAAAAATTATTTTTCAAATGTAAATTTGGTTAAAAAAAACCCAATTAACCTTTTAATAATTTTTTGTTTTTTCTAGTTTAAAAAAATTATTGAAGGGTTTTTATTTTAAAATTTTTCAATTTTTTTTTCCAAAGTCTTTGGCTTTTTTTTAAAGGTAACTTTTAAAAATTAAATTGGGAAACATTATAAAAATAAATTTAATTTTTGGTAGGATTTTTTTTTTTTCAAAAAATTTGGTTGTTTATTACACTTTTATTTTTTAAAAAGGGGCAAAAAACAGTTTTTTCCCCGCAAAGGGAAATAATAAAAAATTTTAAAAGGGGGTATGTTTGGGAAATTGGTATTTTAAAAAAAGTTTAAGGAAAATTTTTTTTTTTTACAAAAACATTTTAAAGATTTTTTATTTAAAAATTAAAAAGATTTACCCTTAAAAAAAAAATATAAACCTTTTAAAAAAAATTTTAAAAGGGGTTTTTTTTTTTTAAAAAAAAAAAATATCCTTTAGTTTCCCCCAGAAAAAATTGTAAATTACCCCCCAAAATAATAATTAATATAATAATTTTTATTTTAAAAATTTTAAAATTATGAAAAGTCAAAACATCAAATTTCCCCTTAAAAACAGTAAAGTATTTTTAAAAAATTAAAATTTTTTCATAAAATTTCAAAAATTGTATTTTTAAAAAACCAAAAATTAAAAAAAATTTTTTTTTTCTAAAAATTTTTTTTTAAAAAAAAAGGGTTTCAAACCCAATAAAAATTTTTTTTAAATTTTTTGGGAAAAAAAAATATTTAAACTTTAAGCCCTATAATAGAGGTATTTCCCCCCCAAAAAATTTTTTAAAACTTTTACAAGCCAGGCCCCTAAAAATGCAAAACTTTCATTTTTTTTGAATTTATAAAAATTTTTTTACCCCAAGAAAAAAAATTTACTCGGTTATTTTTTTTTTTTTGTTAAAATTTTGTAAAACTTTTATAAAATTCTACCCCCTTCTTTTAAAGAATTTTGGAAGAATTTTTTTTTTTTTGCCCTTCAGAGAAATGGAAAAAAATTTTTCCCTTAGTTATGTAATTTAAAAGGGGCAGCTTAAATTTAAAAATTTGTGGGTTAAACCAACCCCTTATTTTTTTGTTTTAATTTGGATAAAAAATTTTATTAAAATTTAAAAAACTGATTAGGAAATTTTTTTAAAAACCAAAATTAAATGTTAAATTTTTTCAAAAAGTTTTAACTTTTAAAGTTTTTTTAAATTAAATTTTATTTTAAAAAGTTAACAAAACATTTTTTATTACATTTTTCTAACTTTTTTTTAAAAAAAGAGAAAATTTGAATTTTTTGTTTAAAAACTAAAATTTAAAATTTAGAAAATTTAAAAATTTAAAGGAATTTTTAAAAATTTTTAAGTTTTTAAGTAATTTTAAAAAAAAAAAAAGGGTTTTTTTGTTAACAAAAATTTTAATTTTGGAAAATTGCATTAAAAAAAAAAAAATGGTTTAAAAAAGGAAATATATTTTTATTATGGAAAAGCACAACTATTTTAAAAAAAATTTTTAGAGAAAAAAATAACAACAAAAACCGTCAAATTTTTAAATTTTAAAAATGAAAATTTTTAAAAAAGGGGGGTTTTAAAAAATGTTTAAATAAAAAATTTTTTTTTTTTTTTACAAAAAATTTAAAAATTAAAATTTTTTAACTTTTAAAATAACTTGCAAGGTTTCAAGTCTTTCATTTTTGTTAAAAAGGGGTTTTGGGTTTTCCGGGATTAAAAGGGGGTTTTAATTGGGACCATTTTTTAATTAAAATTTTTAAAATTAAAAAAACTTTTTTTTAAAAATTTTCCAACCTTTAGGGCAAGATTTCAAATTCTTAATTTTTCAATTTTTTTTTTAATTTTTTTTTTTTTTATCTAAAAAAAAAATTTTGAACCTTTTTTTTCTTTTTTGAAAATTTTTAAAAACAAAATTTTACACTTTCCCCCACTCTTTTTTTTTACTTCCTTTTTTGGGGTTTTTAACCAACTATTTTTAAATAAAAAAAACTCAAAAATTTTGTTTTTCCAAAAAATTTTTAAAAAAATTGGGATAAAATTATAAAAATTTTGAAAAAAAAACCAAAATTTAAAAAATTTTTTTAAAATTTTTTAAAATTGTTTAAAATTTTTTTAAAAAATTTTTTTTTTGAAAAAATTAAGAAAATTTTTGCAATTATCGGGGGTTTAGAAAAAAAGAATTTTGGAAAAAATTAAAAAAAACCCCTCAACCAGTTTTTTAATAAACGTAAACCCATTTTCCAAGAAATTGTGGGTTTTAAAATTTTTTAGAGGGAAAGTTTTTTTCAACCGTTAAAAAATCCTAAAAGGGGGGGAGGAAATTTTTTTTTAATTTTTTTTCAAATTTAAAGAATTTTATTTTGGGGGAAATTTTAAGAAGGGGGAACCAGTTTGGGGGTTTTAAAAAATTTCTATTTAATTAAATTTCGGTTTACGAGATTGGGGACCATTTTTTCAAATTTTTTTTAAAAAAATTTTTTTGTAAATTGGGGGGTTTATTTTGAAGGGGTTTATTTTTTCAATTTGGGTTTTTTCCCCTTGGGTAAAAGGGCTGGTAAACCTTTTGGGCCCCCAAAAAAGTTTCCCTTTGGGGGGTTAAAACCCGGCCTTTTGAAAATTTCCAAATTGGGACCAGGAATTTAAATCCCCCAATGAGGCGCCTTTTAAAAAGGGGTGGAAAAAGGTGGGGGGTGGGGGGGCCATGGAAAAAACCCTTTATTTGGGCCTCGTAATTTTTTAAAATTTGTTTTAAATTAATGTTGGCCTTTTGCGGGGGGGGGAAATTTAACTAATGGAAATTTAATGTGAATGGGTTTAAATATTTTGGGAACGAAAAAAAACAAGGGTTTTACATATTAATGATCCCCCTTTTCTTTTGGGGGGGTTAACATTTTTTTGAAAAATTTAAGTAAAAAACCAAAATTTGAGGGAATTTAAAAAAAACAGCCAAAATAAAATTTTTTAAAAAAAAAAATTTTTAAAATTTTTTAAAAAATTTTTTTTTTTTAGTTTTAGGGTTTTTTAAAGCCCTTAAAAATTTTTTAATTTTTAATTAATTTTTTTTTTAAAATAAAAAAAATTTTTGAAAATTTTGGGTTTTAAAAATTAGCCCCATTTAAAAATTTTAAATTTTTTTTTAATTTTTAAAAATTTCATAAAGTTTTAAATTTTTTTAATTTTTTTTTTTTTTAATTATTTATCCCCTTGTCCTTTTTTTTTTAGACTTTTAATTTCTTTTTAAAATTTTAAAAAAAAAAAAAATTTTTTTTTTTTTAATAGATAAAAAGAAATTAAAATTAATGTTTTGGAACCCCCTTTAAAAATTCCCTTATTTTAAGTTTTTTTGCAAAAAAAAATTTTTGAAAATTTTTGACCGTTTAAGCTTTTAAAAATGAAAAAAATTTTTTGGTTATGATTATTATACAGGAAAAAAATTTTAAAAGGAATTTTATTGGAAATAATTTTTTTTCTAAAATTTTCTAATGGTCACTTTAATTTATAATTTAAAAATTTTTTTTCATTCTAACCCCTAAAAAAATAAAATAAATTTTAAAAAAAAAAAAATTTTTAAAAAAAATTTTTTTTTTGTCCAAATTAAAAATTTTCAAAGATGAATATTTTTGACAAAATTTTTCAATTTAAAATTATTTTTTAAAAAAACCAAACCATAAAAGTTTTTTTTAGGGGTTTTTTTAAAAAAACAAACCCGTATAAAAGGAAAAAAAATAAAAAAAAGATCTTAAAAAAAAGTATTAATTCTTTTATTTTTTAAAGACAAAAAGAAAACCCAATAAAGGTTAAAATCCCTTTTTAAAAAAAAATTTAATGGTTTTTCCAAAAAAAAATTTTCGATAAAAGAAAAATACTTTCAAATTTAAAAAAAAAAATTTTTTTTTTTGGGGAAAAAATAAACATAAGCAAAAAAATAAGTTTTTACAATTTTTTTTAAAATATTTTTTTAAAACTTTTTTGAAAAAATCCAAAAATTAAGGGTAGTTATCCTAAAATTAAAACCGTTTTTTAAATTTTAAATTTTTTTGTATTAAAATTTTAAAATAAATATGTTTTAACTTTTTTTTTTTATTTTTAATTTGTTTTTTACACTTCCCCCACATAAAAAAAACCTTTTTTTGGGGGGCTTTTTTTCCCCCCCCTTTTTTAGTTTTTGACTCTAAAAAAAAGGAAAAATTTTTTTTAAAAAAATAAACCTTTTTACAAAAAACCCCTTTTAAAAAAATTGTTTTAAAAAATTTTTAAGTTTTTTTTTTTTTTTTTTTGAACGTGGAAAAACTTTTATTTAAAAAAGATTTAATTAATTTGATTAAAGCATTTTTGTTTTTTTTTAAATTTTTAAAAAGTTTTCGAAAAACAAATTTTTAGTTTTTTAAAAAATTATAACCTTAAATAAAAAAATTTTTTTAAAAATTTTTTAAATTTTTACCATCAACCCTTTTTAATTTTAAAATTTTACAAAAATTTTTTAAATTCCCCTTTTTTTTTGGGGTTCTTTAAATTTAAATTTTTTTTAAGGGAAAACCCCAAAAATTTTAAATTTTTAAAAGTAAAATGGTATTTTTTTAAAAAAAATTTTTTAAAAGGGAAAAAAAAATTGACAAAAAAGTTGTTTTTAAAATTTTTTTGAAAATTTTTAATCTTTTTTCTCTGGTATTGAAAATTTGGAATAAAGAAAAAAATTGGTGAGTTATCCATTATCTTTATAACTTTTATTTATTTACTATAAACTTAATTGTATTAAATCAAAGCATGCTAGAAAATGTGTTAGTACTCAGATATGTCCGTTCTTTTATATAATTATTCATATTGTATATACTAATATCTGTGTTATAGTAAATTTATACAGCCCCTACACACTTACAGTGATGTTCACACATCCACCCACCCATTCACGTAAAGTGTGTTTGACCCACCCATCCTCTCCTTCAAGCATGGTACAAGCATTGCTGTTGACTCACCTACTCTCATATACATACAGTAGCGTTGACCCACCCATTCTCCCATACATGTTCAGTGGTGTTGACCCACCCACCCACCCAACAAGTAAAGTGCTTTTGACCCACCCACCCTCTCCTTCACGAGCATATGGTGTTTACCCACCTTCTCTCTCATGTTAAAGTGGGTAGGTGAAGCGGAGGACCACCTACTATTATAATCAGGATATGAATTATTTTGATGGCTAAGGAGATCTACTTTTGAAGTGGATAGCCTTTTAATTTGGTTGGCCACTGGTGTATCAGTAAAGGATTTACTATGTTTATTTGTTATGTTTATTACTCGTAATATGTATTGAATTACTTAGAATAAAATTCGGGCTTTGGTGTTTCAAAATTACCTTGAAATTACCAGAATTAACCTACAAATATACAATCATAATTCTTATATTCATTTTCAAGTTGTTAAAAATCCCTCCCCATGCTGAATTATTTTCGTTTTGGCTTCATGATAAATAAATTTTACAGTCACCAGATGGTAAACTTAATCTCTTACAGACAGATAAATTTGAGTATTACTACTAACACTTGAAAGGAAACTCAATAATTTTGACCAATTGAGATTTTTGTACAGACTAAAAGACATACGTAATTCATAATACCCTCAATCTATGTAACACTCACTCTATAGATACATTTTTCTAGCTGTTATAATCAGTAATTGGAAATGAAGTAGTCAAAATGATCTTGTGTTTTATTTTTATCTTAATAGACTGTTTTCGATCAAATATATTTTGCAGGTATTTTTCTTGTATAGATATGAGTTTTTAATTTTGTTTATAATTCATTTGTAAATATAAAAAATAAATTTAGCATTGTTTAAAGTTTATCTTTAAAGTCTCAGAAAAACCGCCAATATGTCGCAGTTTGCAATTGTCCACAACACACTCCATTATTCTCCATAATAATTATGACCTGATGAAGAAAAATAGCATTTTTAATAGAATTAGACATTAATTTATTGGTTTGTATATAAACATTGTACTTAAAGTGATAAGTGAGAAATAATGAAAAATATAAATAAATATGTGTAAAGCTAAAATATTATGTTTCATAAATTACGTATAAAAGGTGTTTTTTGTTTTAGTGTTAAAGGTGAAATATACTATTATACTGCTAGCAGTTAATGTATATTTATCATAGACTTAAATGAAACTACTACAATATTTGTACTACTACCTTCAACTTATGAAATTTTATAAATCAATCTGTTATCATGTACTACTCTGGGAAGTTCTGAATCAAGGACAATTAATTTGACTAAGATATTTGAAAAGAGAATGAGAATAATTTCAAACCAAATTAGGTTCTCAAGATATGGGTGATTTATTTTAATCTAATGCTTGCATATAAACAGGAAGCAACATCAGAAATTGAAGATATTCTAAAAATTCATCCCTCTATTTTGGAAGCTGCGACTGTGATTAAGCCAGACACTTGTGATTTGGTTGCGTTTGTTGTGAAACTGCCAGACTCTAACTTAACCGAAGAAGATATTGTAACATTTATTGAAGGTAAGTTGAGAATGTCAACAATATTTGTAAAATGCCATAAGGATCAAATATGACTACTCTTAATTAATACTCAACTCCCAAAAACATAGTTTATCTGAGTCATCAGTGGCACAGGTAGACAGGATGTCTCCCATATAGCGTAATGAAATCCTCTCTTCCACGCTCTTGTAATGGAAGAAAAATAAGTTTTTTTTTAAGTTTAAAAATAAAAGGTGTCCCAAAAGTCACCCCCCCCCCTGTAACTTTTGAAGGGAATGAAACAAACCAATATCCTTTGGAGGATAGTTATGTAATGAACTAATGATTTTTGCGCTATATGAGAATTTAACTCCTCAAATCCAAAATGGGGGGTTGGGGGCAAGTCCAACATTTCAAATGCAAACCCCCATCAAGTGACACCCCATTGGTCTCTATAAAAGAAAGAACAATGCCATAAATTAGAGGTCAATATCTCAATCCAGTACAAAACTACAGCCTGTCATAGTTTATTATTGAAGTTATGCTAAAAAAACAATGGTTTTGTTGACTCATCTGTTCTGACTTGTGACCTTTGTACTTACTTGATAATAATCTTTTTGCTAAGAATTTTTTTATTTTCTAAACTTACCTTATTCTTGCTTTAATTCTAAAAGAGTTTTTTTTATTGATTTTAAATGTAATTTTTAGTTTAAATTTGTACAGGCTGTAGTTTTGTACTGGATTGAGATAGGGAAATCTAGTTTGTGGCACTGTTCGTATTCTATAAAGACCTTTAAAAATGAGATGTCACTTGATGGGGGTTTGCATTTGAAATGATTGGACTTGCCGCCCCAACCCCTATTTTGGGTTGAGGAGTTAAGATCTCATATAGCACAAAAAGCATCATTAGTCATTACGTAAACCATCCCCAAAGGATATTAGTTTGTTTCATTCCGTTCAAAAGTTACTGGGAGTGGACTTTTGGGACACCTTGTGCGTATATTACATCATTTACAAGGTTTATTAAACTGCTAATTTTAAACTATTCAAACAGTTAGTTTTAAAATAAGTGAATCAAAAAAATTTTACTCAAGAATAAACAATATGATACTGATTAACCTATCCATAATGCTCTATGTCTTTGAACCTTTAACTATAAATTTATGGTTTCTAGCTTAATAATTTAATAAAAATCTTAATTCTTTTATCTTAATTCTTTAATCTTAATCTAAAAATCTTAATAAAAATTTTAGATCTTTAATCTAAATACCTGTATACAGAAGCATAAAACAAAGAAAAAAACTTAATTAGTTTTTGTACAGGAATTTAGTTTTGTTGTTTTTGTCTCATTATGAGCTAAGTAATATCCCGATATATTATAGCTAATATTTAACTGAAACAAATAAGTTTAAGAAGAATATTTTTCAATATACTATATAACTTGATATTACATAGCTACATAATTTGATGTTTTTTTTAATTTTTTTTATTCAATTTAGGGTAAATAAATTCTTTAGATTAATAAATTTTAGAAAATGAAAACAAAGCTGTCTATTTCAATCAAGTCTTACTATTTTTATTTTAATTTACCACACCTAAAATTTAGAAATTAAGAGTTTAAGTAAAGAAAACTCTTATTCTTATTTCTACATATGAGACGCCGACACAACGTTGTTGGTATTTTTAAGGCGAATATGAATGGTTATATGAGTGTAGGATGAGTGTGGATGAATGTAGTCTGGTTACTATCTCAGTTCAACTGATCCCAGAAAGGGCAATTTATTAATAGCCCAACAGCCAGGGCAATAAGGGACCTACAGCTTAACGTGGAATCCGAACCACATAGTGCTGGTCTGATTTTTCAGCTAATTGTCAAGCCTGATACTCAGTTATCTCCCCCACACAACATCCGCACAATGATCACCACCCAACATGGACACCCCAGACTTCTCTAGTAGTGTCCACGTTGATAGCAACCACCAAGCGGTCACCATGTCGGTATTAAGAGGACCGAGCATCCAACCTATCGCCTACAATCTCCCAAACACTTTGTCCCCATGTAGCTGGGTTACAGCACTGCGCCACCAGTGCCGACAACATTTAATGCAACACAGATATATTATTAATGTTCACCAAAAATAAACAAGTGTAGATCCTAAATCCAAACAAATTTTACACCACACAAAACCATTTACAATGTGCACAACACATAAGACTGGCAAAGATGATAAGAGACTTTTCCTCTGCCTATTAATGACAATTTATACGAATTTAGTAAATACCTTCTGCTATCCAAAAAGAGTTGAAATACAATTCAAATTTATCATTCATCAAAAGAAAACAAAAATTATATTTATATTGTTAGAAGGGCAAACAAACCTCATGCCATTGTCAAAACCTAGACAAATCTCACTGTTACCTAGACAAATCACTGACAAATTTAGAGCCTTCTCACTGTTTTAGGAACGAAGAAAAAATGACTTTATTAAAAGGCAATGTTGGATTTAAATGTCTTCTGTACCACTTAAATTGATTATACAATTAATAATTATTATTAAACGACAAATAAAATGTTAACAGCTAAATATTAAATAATTCATGATATAAATAAGCTCAATTATGATAATATTAATTATAAATAGTAAAAAACAATTATTACTTCATTTTTAAACCAATTAATTAAAAAAATCAATGACATCAACAATCAACAATGACAAATTACTGGTGCCCGTCTTCCCTGCGCCAGTGCGCAGTAAAAAGAGGATGAAAATGTGAACTTTCATGAGGGTTCTTGATACAATTGTTTTATAGAGGGGAAAACTGAAAACCCCCTCCCCCCCCAAAAACTGGAAGTCTAAAAAACCAGCAGACGATAGGATCAGGGGTGGAAAGTCGGAGGGTTTTAAATTAAAAACTTGGGCTGCTGACAACACTAATTTATAACAACAAAAAAATTTAAATTTCGGCAAAAGGGCCACAATATCAAAATTCACTCAAAAAACAGAAAAACCAAAAATTTTAACAAGAATTAAAAAATAATACACAGAATCAACAAAATCACAAAAAACCCCCAAAAAAACAAAACAACGTGCCTTTTCTATCTGCGGGTTTTATGACACCAAATTTAAGAAAAAAAAAAAATTTTACATTAAAAAATTTTTAAAAAAAATTTAAACCCAAAACAAATAACTAGAAAATTTAGTCCCATCCCTGATTCCACCAAGAAAAGGGGGAGTCAGCCCGGGATTGAGAAAAGAAATACTTTAAAAAAAATAAAATCCCCTTTTGGTGAATATTTAAAAATTAAGAAAAAAAAATATAGCACGGTACCGTTCTATCAAAAATTCATTCATAATACAACCGCAAAAAAAAATAAAAAAAACAAACTTAAATAACTAGCCTAACAAAAAAAAAAAAATAAAAAATACCAAATTTCCCAAAAATAGGAGCCAACAAAAAAAAAATTTTATAAAAAATACAAAAAACAATAAAAAAAATAATATTACAAAAATTAACGAATAACCGTATTAACAAATTTCTCTAAAAAAAAATTAAAAAAACATTATTTTATCTGGGGGTTGGTGCTAAAAGGCCCCAAATTTTGTCAAAAACACAATTTTTTCGGGAAAAAGAGTTGGAATTTTTTGGGTTCAAAATTTTTAAAATTTTTAATTTTTACATAAGGCAAAAGGTTATCCATTTAAATTCGCAAAAAACGTTTATTTTGATCTCTCTTAAAAAAAGGGGAGAAAATTTTTTGTTATTTTTTAAATTACTGTTATAAAAAAAAATGAAACATTGGGGCCCTTTTTTAACCTTTTTTTTTTTTTTAGTTTATTAGAGGCCCTTGGCCTTTTTCAAAAGTATTAAAACGGGTAAAAGACCATTGTAAAATTTTAACATTTAAGGTTTATCTTTTAGGAAATAAATTGGAAAATTTTTATTTTTACGATTCCATTAACCGATTGAGCTACAATTTAATTTTGAAGAAAAAAATTCCAAAAAAGTGCATCGATACATGGGGTTTAGTTTTAAATAATAAATTTAATAGTTAAAAAAATTTAGCAATTAATTTTAAAAAACAAAATGTTGACCATATAAATGAATTTTTTGAAAGTTTTAAAAAACATCTTAAAATTATTAAAAAAAATTTTAAAAACATTTTAGTGTCAAACCCCCTTTGTTAACATCGTTTCTACACCTCTTCATACCGGAAACCACACATCCTCAATTCAGGACTTGATGTTAGGGGGTCCGGGAAGGCTTTTAAAAAAATAACGACACTTGGTTGAAAAAAAGGGGCCCCATAAAGGCTTTAAAGGGTCTTTCAACTTTCCTTTGACAGGGAAAAACAGGTTTTTGTCGAAAAGGTTCCAAGTTGTCTTTGTCCTTTGATTTACTTTTTTTAGCCTTAGGTTTTAAGTCAAGCTCCTTAAAAGGTTCACTTTCTAAAAAGGAATGTTTAAAAGTAAATTGTTGTAGTGATGGACCATATTGCGCCACTTAATCAAACCCCAATGAAAACAGGCTCACCATCTGTGTTTGTCCCGTAGGGTTTTTAAAATCTTTTCGAAAGAAGATCCTTAAAGTTGAGGAAAGCACATTGTTCATTTCAACAACTGCTTTGGGAGGGGGTGAACTCAAACCATTTGATAAAATTTGCCCAGTCTCTTGGAAAGCTCTATGGATGCGTTGTTTTTTTTTTTTTTTCTCTTTCAATTGCTGAATGTATAAACTTCCCCATATGAGTATTCCAGGCTCTAAAAACTTATGGTTTATTAAAAAACATCTACACCTTCATTGCTTAGCTCTTGGACTACTCTAAAAAAACATAACTGAAACAAAGAATTTCTGTTTGCCCTGGACAACAATCACTGAAAAAGTTTATTTCTTTTGCCTCTTTTAAAAAAAAACTCTTAGATTTATAAATGCATGAGGCTATCTTTTGGGCCCCTCCTTTTTTTCGCGTCATTTTAATTCCATATGAACCCCATAATGGGCGAAATGAAAATATTCGCTGCCCTTTTCTATTTTTCGTAAAATGTGAGATTGTAATCCATAATTGTCTTTTTATAGAATGACAAACCATTTTGCAAAAAAGGTGTCGGGAAAAACATTTTTAAAAGTCAAACGTACAGTTACAATGTTATCCAAATTTCTTTTGCTCTATTCTTGTAGATCTTTTTTTTTTATAAGCTGCTTCAACTTTGTCCCAAAGTTTTGTTTGCGAATTCTTCGCTCGCGATCGGCTTAATTCACCCTCACTGGTTTTTTAATAATCATTGTAACTTGTCACACTTTCCCCATTCCTGGGTTTCTTAAATTTAGATTGAACTCTTTGACAAAAAATGTCCCGAAAAGAAATTCCGACTGTGGAGCCATGGTTTTTTTTTCTTCACAATGCTTTTTTGTAAAGCCCATACATTTGAGAGATTGATAGATCTGGCGCTAGATATTTTTTTTGGCTGGTGGGGACCCCTTGAATAATGGCTTTCTATGCAGGAAAATTTTTTTTATTGTTCTCTGATAAACCCCTTTTTTTACTTTTCTATATGCATGGGAAAAACCTTTTTAACTTTTCTATAACCACATTAAAAACTAACTCATGTTTAAAACATTGTAAAAATCACATAAAAAACACCCGGTGTCTATTAGGACAGAAAAAGTATTTCATACCAAAAAAGGGGCCAAAGTATAAATAAGCCATGTGGCTGCTGCTGCTAACTAAATGTATAAGGGCCAATGCTACTTAAAGGCCAAAATTTAACACAAAATAAACAATAACATCAACGGCCTTGTTTTCCCGTAAGGCCCCTTGCACTAATTGACTGTTGAAACATAAAGTTTTTTGTGACATTGGCCCTAAAAACATTCTAACTTTTTTTTTTATTAGTTTCAGACATTGGCCGTTTTTTTCACTATAAAAATTCCATCCATTTAGAATGCTTGCAGGTATAAAACCCCTGAATTGGAAATTTTCTGACATTGGCCCTTTTTAGCACCAAGCCACAGATATTATGTTGTGTGTGTGTGTGTGTTGTGTGTGTGTGTGTTGTGGTGTGGGTTGTGTGTGGTGTGTGTGTGTTTTTGTGGTGTATGTATGAAAAGAAAAATTTAAAAAGAGGGCCCTATTAATCTATTTTTTTCTGGGGTGTGTTTTAATAAATTTAACCCGTTTTATTTTTTTTTTCTTTTGTAGAGGTGGCCTAGTATTTTTCTTTTTTTTTTTTTTTTTTAAACTTGAACACAAAAACTCCCCCCCGCTCACCGCCGGAAAAAGGAAGCACTGACCTGAGGAATGAAGAAACCACCCAAAGATGTAGGGAGACAGCGGGGGCACAACTTGCTTTTAAAAAAACGGTCCCCCCCCGGCCCCGGGAACACCCCGTGGAAAAAGGAAGAAAAAATTCAGTCAACGCAGGGCTGGGTTTTCAACGTCCCACTCAAGGGAACCCTGGAGTTTTAAAGAGCCTTTGCCCCGGTATTGTTTTTATTGTACAGTGGCGAAGGAAAAAAGTCAGACAGGACAACCGACAACCGAGAAAGAGCGTTTTACGGAAAAAAACAAGTCCAAGCCAAAAGACCCCCCGAAAGTAAATCGACAAACGAAAGAGCGACTCAGGCGCCTGGCAAAACCCCAACGCCCAAATAACCAAAAATGTCCGGTCAAGCGACCCTGTACAAAACGGGGGTTCCCCTTCTTTTAGATTTAAAAATAAAAACTGATGCAAATTTTTTAAACACATTTTTCCAAAAAAATCTTTCAATTTATGTCTTGAGCACTGTAAGTAATGTAAGTGGGAGAAACCTAATTTTTACTAGCATCACTTTAAACGTTAGGTGGCTAATTTAGGAAAAATCTCTAATTCTGAACGGTCTAATTGTGAAAAACCACAATTACTTTATTTAAAGTTATGGTGACATATCAGTCCAAGATTTTTAACTTTGGACTTTTTTTCCTTAGCTCAGATAATTTAGTTCAAATTTAATTAGGGACAGGGGTTTTAGGTCAAGTTTGTTTTTAAAAATAAGCCATAGTGAAAAAATTTTAGTCTTATCTTCATTAAGTGCATGTAGGTAAGCCCCCGGAGCTAAAGCTTGAATTCCCAAGTTGACAAGTGAGGAACTAAATTTAATCACAATCAAATGCCTGAAAGGCCAAAATGGAAGGTATTTTTCAAAAGGATCTGATTTTGCCACATAATAGGGGGCAAAGAATTCTTCAGGATTAAAAAGAATTGTCACAAAGGAAAAAAAAAGTCAAAGAATAATCGGAAATAAAAAAAAAGGGGGTTTTTTTTTTGTTATATAATAAGTCAATCAAAAACTTTATTATATACATTTGAGTGCAGTAAAAAAAAGGTGTCATGCTTTTATTAAAGTAGTAAAAAAAAACCAATAAAAAATTAACTACGTTGTTTTTGAATTTATGAAATAAGTCAAGTATTTAAAAATTCTTTTCCGAAGTATAAAAAAAAATTTTCTGAGCACCCGGTGTCTTGAAATTCTTTTCTTCTTTGTTTCTTTTCAGGCCTTTGGGAAAAATTCATTGAACATGGATAATGAAAAATTGTTGTTTGTAACATTTTTTTTAGGATTGTATTGTTTTGGGGTTTATAACAATATTTGAGATTTAAAAAACTCCAATGTTTAAGAAACAACACAAGTTTCAACAGGTATGACAAAAACTCTTTTGTCTTCAATTGTTACTTACGCCTTACCCCCCATATTTAAAACCAGCTTTTTTTTTTAAAAACAATTCAAGAAATTATTGAAAAAAATTTTCAGTTGACAGTTAAGAAAGTCAAATGTTCTTAAAAACTACCCCCCCATAAGGCAATTATACAAAATATTTATAAGCACAATAAGAAAAATTTAAAAGAAAAAACTGGAATATGAAAGTTCATCTTTGACATTCATGGTGAGTTCATCCATGAGTTTAGTGGTGCGAGGAACCCGGCGGATAATTTTTTTTTAATTATTTTAACCAAACAGTCAACCGTGTTTTTTTAAGCATTTTTTTTTAGTGATTTTTTGAATTTGAGGGTTTTTTAAAAAGTAACTAAGGCATTAAGTAACACCTGCAGACAAAAAGAAGTTTGTATACCTGTAAAACCTGTTTTTTATTCTTTAAAACCCCTTGTAGCATTTGGAAATAACCAATATTGTCTACCAATCAAGTATAAAGTAAAATAATTTTTTTAGCCCATTTGTTTAGTTGACTCATTCCATGTTTGCCATCCAAAAAAATATTTCAGTGGGGAGTGATGACTATTGAGGTACAGATGAACAGATTTTGGGAGAAAGTTCTAACAAATAAATTTTACTTAGGGGTTCAATGTTAAAAAAAAATAATTTCTTTTAGGAAAATTTTTTTAAAAACTTACTCCCACCCGCAAAAAAAATAATAATAAAATAAAATTTATTCTATATATTAGCAGACGGAATTTGCCTTCTATGAGATGAAGAGGTACCTGCTAAGGTTAGTGCTTTAGGAAAGGGAATAATTTGCCCCAAATAAGGGAAATCTCTATTTAGCCTTCTTAACATACGGTTGTCACTTGTTCTACATTTTTATATTTCTCCCAATAATTTTTTTCAACGTTTCAAAATACAGTACGATTCCCGTTTTTTTGAACGTGAATTTCAAATTTTTTTTTAAAAAAACCCGTTTTTACATTTCAAATAAGAGACTGCCTAAAACTAATTTTATACTGACATTTGCTAGTCTGGTAGCCCCACCAACGCTTGGGGTGAAAATGGGGGAGTCCTAAAGAATTATCTTAAGGCAGTCCACCTTTCAAACTATTTCGGGAAAAACAGTTTACAACCTGTTTCCAGTGTTTTTACGTTGTTTCTGCGATGTTTTGAATGTTTGCAAGAAAAGAGAAACATTTTGCCCAAAATCATTATATCCAGAAAAATTTCTGAAAAAAAGCCCCTCTTCAGTCTTAATCAGAGAGTAGGTTTTTGGCCCCATGGCTTTTTAAAACAAAATTGTTGAAAAATGTGCAAAATCCAAATTTCTGACTTTTCCTCAGAAGTGACCCCCTTCGTGTAAATTAAAATAAACCAGCTCAAGCTAATGGGCTCTTTTTCATAAAACATATCGGGAAACCACTGCCCATTGTAAGAACACAAAATGAACATGAAGGTGAAACAACAAACCTTTCCCCAAAAATTTCAAGTGTGGACTAGGTTAGAGTTTTGCGGTGGATCCCAATAAACTGGTCTTAGGGTTTTGGGCTTGGGGCAATAATTTTCTATTTTTAAATTTCTGACGTTTTTTTAATTTGGGGAAAAAACGGGGTTGAATACAAACATTTTCTACGTTTATGTTTTTAAGATTCTTATAACTCTTTTTGTATTTGAAAAGTTCACATTATAAGTAGATAAAACTAAGCAATGAAATTGTACATCTTACAGACCAAGTTAAACGGGAAGAACCTTCTTGGAGGTGTTCAATTCATCGACAACCCCCAAGAACTGCCCAATTCCAAAGTTCGAAAGAAGACTACTTCAAGATATTTTTTGCTCCCAACTATAAGCTTACAAATATTTTTGTGTTTAAATATGAAAAAAATGTAGCTTAACAGTTAAAAAAGAAAGTCTTATAAATTAACAACTCTTATATCCCCGGGTGCTTGGAATTACTAATTTTCAGATAGCTGTAGTAAATAATTGTATTTGTCAGGGTAAATAAAATTCAACAAGTAAATAAAGTACAGCTTTATGTATATAA
This sequence comes from Stictocephala bisonia, assembly GCA_035578905.1. Lineage (NCBI taxonomy): Eukaryota > Metazoa > Arthropoda > Insecta > Hemiptera > Membracidae > Stictocephala > Stictocephala bisonia. Next base: position 45,603 of record JAQJVL010003444.1, read on the forward strand.
AACACCGTTCTTTAAAAATAACGGGCTGTTGTCATATTTACATCTAGTGTAGAACTGGCCTTTCTTATTCTTTTTCTCATTGCTAAAAATGTTAATTTTTCCCTTCGTAAATTAGATCCATATTTTAATTACAAACCTTAACTTGAATCTACATTACAGTTTTGATTATTATTCTGTTACTAATTGTAAGTTACTTAGTGTAATGAAAGATTAAAATAAAGAAAAATTTTACTTACAAGAATAAATACATCTCAATAAATATGTAGAAGTTTTAGTACAGGTTGGTCAGACAATAAAAAAAGATATTAAAACAAACAATAAATTGAAAAAATTAATGTGCCAACATTCAAAAATATATTCAGTAAAATTAATTATTATTTATATAGGATATGCATGAGTTATTATAATTTTTTGAGAAAAGGCATTTAACAATGAAGTTAAGTATAGTATTCTATCAGTTAATTTTTTCAAATAAAAGAATACATTTTTACTTTTGTCGTACTTTACAGTTCTCATTAATTTAGAATAATTTAATTTGGCACATGTTATCATTCAGAAACAAAACTATTCATATGATACATAGTAAATTAACCGTTTTTAAAACACCTCTTTGTAGAATCTATACTATTTTATATTTTAAAAAATTACTATAAAAATGAATAGTAAATTTGTTGCCCTACATAACGATTAAAAAAACAGTATTAAATTAATGAAAATAATGGCAAACAACTGTACAAGTCATTAATTTGATGATAAAACAAGAACTACTAAAACTCATAAATATGAATAGCACTGAAAAGAGATAATGGCTTAGGCTTAATTTGATCAATAAAAAGAATAATTAATTCTATAACGCAGAAATTGTACATGACTCGTCCTGTTGAAGCTAATCAAAAAGACTACACAGGATCAAATTGATTTTATCATTATATATATAAAAATAAGGGTATGGTTCAGTCTCATCAACTACCTCCAAAAATCAATAAAAAATCTAATTTAAGTTCACATCCCCGCTGTTCCACTAAGGTAAGCAAATTACTAGACTATCCCTACAGTTACGTATCATCTTACCCCTACACTTTTACGTGTTCTAAGAAATGGCAAAAAAGGGATAGAATCACTCGTAAAGCAAACTTTGATGTGAAAGTTTATTTGATGATTTTCTTGCTAAATCAGGACATTAATTGTTTGTCATAGCATGAATTGTGGCATTTGCTATTATTTAAAAACATCTTTTATAAATAGCTCCTTAATTAAAAATATTACCACAACGTGATGCTAGAAATTTCAAACAAGTGAGTTTGCAGACAACACAATTTTAATACTATTGCAAAAAGTAAATTTACCTGGTGATTGATTTCAATGCCAGTAACCTTTGTGAAAATTTTCGATACTCAACGATACCAACCAATCACACTGAATTCCTCGCCCTGATAAGCTTATGAGTATCATTTTTGCCGATGTTAAAACGAGCTTTACCAAAATCAGTCACTGAAATATTCTTATAATAACATTAAAATTGTGTTGCATGGCTTGTTTTGTAGCACATTTTTTAAAAACTACTCTGTAAAACAGTGAAAAAATTCATCCTCATTTTGTATTGCATTGAAGTAATTGATAGCTTAAACATTTCACAATTTTTTTTTTTTTTATCTTAGAACAATACAAGAGATAGAAAGGGCATAAGTAAATTTACCTTTGAGGTTAAGTACCTAAGAGAGATAGTACTCTTCTCACCTGATGACAATATTACTGATATTTAAAATGTGCGTGATGAATTGTGTTTAAAAATTGTGTTCACCTGTGTGCTGGTTAGTCCACCTATCCTCTAAGGTAAGTTTACTGATTACTCTATCATTTCAAATTACATTACGTTCCACCCTGGAGGCTTAAATTAATTTTGATGATTAAATCACAATTTTAACAATAGGTAGATAAAAAAATTTTTAATTTCTTTCTGGTTAGTATTTGCAGGAATAATTGTAGCTACGGATTTCTTGATGAGAGGACAGTTCACTAGTTCGCCCAGTTATTCAAGGCTTCTTGCTAGACACCTTAACAGATGTAAAAACTTTTTCTTCCTTTCCGTGTCTCTGGTGAAGCCCTAAGCAGGGGAATCAATACTCTCTGTCTTTATATTGTTTATTTGAATCTACCCAAGGAGCTAAACAACTTGCAAAATACCATGACAGAGCTGACCTCTTCTCAATTTCTTTCATAATTACAAAAACAAAAATCATTCAAAATTTACATTCAAGTCATGGCTGTTTCAAATGATAATTATTTTATACATTTTGTGACAGTAAACCAGAAATATTTAATCTTAAGTAAAAAATAACAAAAAAACTGAGAAGATAACGTTTTCTAATGCACTTGTATTCCTAAATATTGTACTACCGGGAACAAGGGCAGGCTTTTGAATCTAAAACAAGTATTTTTGAAAAGCCTATCAACATTAATATTTAGAATCAAATTACTATACATAGATACAAGGAAAAGCAATAGGAACTCCCTTTTTTCAGCTCAAATTTACACTTAATTTACAGTTGGAAGCTTTTAAAAAGACTTTGTATTAAAAAAAAAAAAAAAAAAAAAAAAAAAAAAAAACAGTATGGACAACTAATTTAGAGTAAAGTAGTAATTATAAAAAAGGCATACATCAATACAAACTGAATACATAACAACTAAAAATTTGATACACTCGGCTGGACCATTTCCTACTGGAATACGTAAATGAAGATTCCAAATAGCATCACTGGCTTACTCCTAAATACTTCGTCATTAAATGAATATTTGAAAATTAAAAATATATTTAAACAAAACTGAAAAGGGAAACTTGTGGACAAAGTCAAAACTGTACATTTGTTAAGTTTAAAACTTATAAATAAATGTAAAAGCTTTTATTAAAACTTAACTCTATTGTTCACTGTTCAAATTCAGCTATCTGAAAATATAATTTAATTGTTTATTTATATAAATAGTACCTAAGTTCATATATAAATAAATAGTTCTACTGAATCACTAGATAAAAGAGAAGGCTTTTGAAACAAAACTGTACTCCGAGGAACACAAAAATCTAGAAGTTAAATAATAAACTTAAAGCTCAACAAAATGTTTTTACCTCTATGACAAGCATCATACAATCCTTAACCCTATTAATATATTATTCTTTATAAATTAGTTAAATCAAACAATAAATAAATGTATCACATACAATATAAGACAATACAATGTACATGTATTAGTCTAGTGGCGACATAGTTTTTTCACATTGGGAAAAAATACAATCAAGTTTATCCCCTATTTGCACGCAAGACTTCAGATATCTTTTCTGTCAAATACTGAACACATATCAGGAAAACCATTAAGATCATAAAAGCAGAGTAACATTAATATTTGTGATAAATTGCTTAAATACTACAATTTCTCCATAAGTTTATCAGAAAACCACTCAACCAGATAAGGCCTTTGGAAAATTGGTCCATGAAAATTAGCTATTGAAAAATTCAAAACAATATTATTAAGTAAGTTTTTTCTTCTGAAAGGCTCTCCAAATCAAACCACTGACTTTCTTGGACCAATTACAAAAACTACCTGAACTTCCCTTCCACCACTTGACCATTATACCGTGAGGAGGTTAAAAACCCAAAACAGTTACAAAAAATTCCATTCAATTGAAACTTTTCAATTTAAAAAAATCATTAAATATTATGTACTTTGCCTCAATTACAAGAAAATACATATGTGATTTTTTTTTTTAAGAAGAAGCCGACTCCCTTCTCAACTTTACTCTGCCCATTCCTCATAACTATTCTTTCAGTGCGAGGAACTTATTCAAACGGAGTAAGGGGTGAATCGGTACAGTAGAGTGTGAATATTACTAATTTAATCTTCCAGTCCAGGCCGACTGAATTTGAACCAGTCGAACTAACCCAAGCTCAAGTCTTGATTGCCGAGACCACTGGGCCACCGGCTTGCCCAAAAGTTTACCTAGTCACAATCACAATAATATTGTGATAATGGTGATTTTTCACCCTTACGATAATTATTTATTTAAAATTTTATTTAAATGTTGATTGTTTTTAATTTATTCTTAAGATCCTGATTATCAGATATGAGGGATTGAAAAGTGAAGAGAGATGAGTGAATTTAGTCATTATTAAAAAACTAAGATTATGCCTAATATTTCCTTGTAAATTATAAGTTATTTTTAATTAATATCCCAATGACAACTGTACAGCTGGTGGCCCCTTTTTCAAATTTGTTTATGCCTGGTTGGGATCAAACTGAAAACCTTTAGCTTATGAAGTTTGGGTTTTTAACCAACCAAATTATGTTTTGACTTTTGGGAAAACCAATCGTTCATAACTTTACACTTGAAATATACGTTATTAAACACAACACCGATGAAAAAGAACTTTACTTTTTATCATCACAACATTTTTCTCATAAACTTATGGAAAGTCAAAACAAACGATTTAATAAGGGCAAATAGTTAATACATTGAAACATAACAAAGTCACTCTCCACCCAAAACCATTACATTGGATATTTCAGCAATCATGCAATAAAAGTCCATACATCTTTACATCCAGTTTTCACTGTACAAATCATTAATACAACAATTGTCACCAAGTGTTTTCTAAGCAAGCAATGATAATTAGAAATAAACATAATTTGCTATTAATAAAAAAAAAAAAAAAAAAAAAAAAAAAAAAAAAAACTGCAGACAATAATAAACAAATAAAAATTTGTAATTGTTGTTATAATACTAAACAGTGAGTGCATCTTTCAATCAGTGTAGGTTTTATGAATTTCCTAAATTTTATATAGAAAAGTAATTTCTTTTCAGCTTTAATTTTTAGCAATTTAAAATATGCAGTCCAAAAAATGCCATCCGGCCAATTTCCCAAATACTTTATTAAAAGCAGTGTGGATTTAAGGGCGAAAAGTCAACTCATCAACCTCTCCATTCCACACCACAATGAAGTAATGGATTATTTATGATATGGCTAATACAAGATCTAAAAAAATATGTTAACTCTATAGTGGGGAAAGATGTCTTGGAACATCATAAGGTTACTGTCCTTGAGCAATAATATTGATGACATAAATTGAAAAAGTGAAAAGATGAAACGTTTTTTAATTTTATTTATGCAACAACTATTTTTAGACATTAAACACTAAACTTAGCTTGATGGGTTTATACAACAAAATTATGAGAAATTTTTAAAGTAAGTAAAATTTTGAATTCAAAATAGACTTTAAAAAGTTAAAGGAACCAGCTCTAACACAACTGGGGACTACTACTTAAGGCTGACTTCCAAACCACCACAGTGACCGAGCGGCAGGCTACATTCAAAAATGGGATTACTAGTTACCCATCCTAGGAACAGCCACACTCGACATTGCTTGATGCTGTTATTTTACAATGGTGTGGGACCCTCCAGTCAAGGTCCTTGGTCATCCTGAACATCATTTATAAGCACTAAAATGCACACATTATAATTAATTACTTTTGCTCACTTTTACTGTTTGAGTTAAACCTTTTGGTTTACATTTATTTCTTATAAGAAATAAACGGTTTTAAGGTTTAGGTGCATCAGTTCTAGCGTTTAAACCATTTACTTCATAACTTTCTAAATACTTTTGTCTTTTAAATGTAAAGAAAAAGTGTGATTAACGATACTCACCATTAAAGCCAGAGGTAAATTGTAACAATTACTAAGCAAAACCATTACAATATGGAAGTCTGATTAAATACTTTAAAAAGATGATTTCAGCATTTAAGTAAAACAAATTAAATCATTGCTCTACATTATAACACATTTGCAACTTAAAGAAATGCAATGTAAATATATAACTACTCCAAAACATTTAATATAGTTGTAATATCTCAAGTATTGTATGCAATCCATGTGAAAACCACTAAACCCCTAAAGTCAGTCAAATCACACACTACTCTGAGTCTTCGCTGGGACCGTTGTCGAAACCAGCCAAATCTGCGTGCGGGTATCAGTCCTTTAGAAAGTGCATATTCTATCAACGCTAAGTGGCAGGAAAATGTACTGGTCTGGCTTTTTGGATGGAAAAGGCTCGCTGCGATCTGATTCGCTCCACTGTTCCTCGACGTCCACTGTTCCTGTGTCCTCAAGCCGGGAAATGCAGATATCCAGAGTACAAAATGTGCCTGTAACACAATTTAAAATAAGTTATGTTTTTATGCTAAACATAATTCAGTCACGAAAAGAATCCAAAAAATAAATAAATGAAATAAACTGTAAATAATCAATCTGTTCAGTAAAAATAAGTAGTATTATCAATTTTGCTACATTTTTTAACACACCATTTAAATCGAACAAGACACAATAGACTAATCGCAGTTTTGCTTTTATTGCCTGAGGTAAATTTTTTACTAACAATTCAAAAATAATTTGAACTTTTTCAGTAAAAACTTTTTTAAATTTTAAAGATAGTTATAGACAATTAATATTTGTAAGGTAAATCTAAACTGATGTGAGCTTTCCTAGGCAAAAACTTAAAAGATAGGACTCTCCCAAATTATTGGATGAAGAGAATATATTTGTGATAAGAATCATTACTTTGGTTTTATTTTTTTGCTAATTCTTTTAGAGTAAAGGTGTATCAGTAAATACCGAAACAATTTATAAGATTAAAACTTTAAAATAGAGATTTGTATATGAAAATAAAATACAAACTTTAGACAGATATGCATGAGATTTACTTTCATGAAAGAGTCAAACCAGACAAACTATATCCTCGGCTTGTTACTATACGCAACAACTTTACAATTTTTTATTTTTCTACTATATTTATCTTTGTGGATATTACAAACTTTATGTGAAACAAAAAACCTGTACGACCAATACCCGCACTGCAGTGCACTACTATGGGTGGACCCCGAGGATGACCAGCCCATGGTCACCCAGTGCTCCTAGCATGGCGGACTGACACTGCCTCACCCGTTGGAGGAAAGTCTAGCATCGCCATCGCAGACAGGGGTACTCCCCTAGTCTTTGGGCCCAAATGTGAACTGGTAGTGGGTGACATCTCTACCTCTCTTCCGTCTATATAATAAAAAGGTAAAAAAAAGCAACTAAATAAATAATAAATTCAAAGGACAAGCAGTTAGAAAACACAGTTAGTATATTTTGCCTACAAAATATATGATTCTAAAAAATTTAAACGATCAAATGAAATTAAAGAAGACCTAATTGTAGGTGTGTGCGAGTAGCTCAAAATTCAATTTGAGATTTTAAAAAACTTTAAAAAATCGAGTCCAGTTTTGCCATATCTTTTGAGAGTAAAAATGCTATTATCAAGACAAAGGTCCCATTTGTATAATAGATTATAAAGATAAGTATTTTATGTTAGCAACTGATTTAAAGTATGAGCATTTAGTTTATTTCTTTCTCTTGTTTAATAATAATTTTTATATAGATTTGTTTTTATTTTAGTTCATAGTTACTATAATTTTGAGTTTATATTAATGTAATTGTTGTTTTTTTTTCAGTAAAACATTTTTTTTTTCAAAACATTTTTTTTTAGAAAATAAAATTTTTAATAATAGTCTGACATTACCATTACATTAAACAATAGTAACAATTTAAACTTTAATATAGTAAACCAAAATATTCGTAGCCTGAGACAATTTTGACCTGTTTCTTAGTGAATTAACTACTAGAAATTTGTTCCCGGGTATAATAATTCTTTCTGAAATATGGATATCGCAACATGAAACATTTAGCTTGAAAAATTCTAACTATGTAATTTTATAAAGGCAAATGAGAATTTTAGATCAGGGGGATAAAGATCTATGTAAAATCAACAATGGGAAATAATTGATTGTTGTCCGTTGAATTTTCAATCAGCTGACGTACTCAAATTAGAAATTAAAATAAATAAGCATTATTTTAAATTTATTGCTATTTATAGATTGCATAGTATAAACAAAAAATATGTTTTTAACTGAATTAGATAATTGTCTTGAAGATAGAAAAAATTTTTAATATTAAAAAGAACTTGTTTTTTAAAAGGGGATATGAATATTAATATTTGGATTCCCAAAATAATTAACAGACGAATACAATACATTTTTATCAAGGAATGGTTTAGAATGTCTTTCTAAAAAGCCAACAAGAATTACAGAGAACACGTTATCTTGTATTGATCATGTCTTTGCAAGAATTGTAAACAGAGATAAGATAATGTGGAGGTTTGACTGTTGAGGCAAACATAACAGACCATGTGCTGACAGTTGTCACAGTGTGTATGCGTGACCTTGAGCAAAGAAGACTACAAAACCCGGGAACATTCTGAACCTTCTGCTTATCGCATAGACTACATCAAACTGGCCTCTCTTCTTGATAAAACGCACTGGTTGGATGTTTATGCTCAGCCAGGAATCCTTCAATTGCTTTTGACATATTTTTTGACACTTTTCAAAATATAATAAAATCAAAGTAAAGTAAATATATTGGGGAAATAAAAACAAACTAAAAAAAAAACAAGCCTTGGATGAATAATTTTATTTGCAGAAAATAAAAATTAAGAATAAAATTTATCAAAAGTTAAAAATACATCCTTTTAATGGAAAGTTAAAAGCATACTTTAAAAAATATAAAATAAACTGCAAACACAAATAAGAGAACTAAAAAAATCTTATTATAAAAGGTGTTTTGAAAATTGTAATGGTGATTCTAGAGCTACATGGGGGATAGTAAATGAAGTAACTGGTTTAAAAGGCAAAGAATCGATCTGAAATAAGTTTAAATATTAATGGAGACTTGATTAATGATCCAATTGCTGTAGCTAATGAAATTAATGATTTTTTTCTTACTGTAGTTGATAGATTAAATATAAAAATAGTACAGCCAATAATTTTTATTCATTTGATTTTAAGAAATCTTTTATAAGTAAACAATACCCAGAATCCATGTTTTGTAGATCATGTATGTAAAGAAGATATGATAAAAGTTATAAATTCACTTAAAAATAAAATATCACCAGGTATTGACAATAAATTTGCTCATCACTAATTTAAAAAAGTCTACCCTAAAATTATTGACATATTGTTATTTTTTAGTAAATAAGAGCTTTGAAAAGGGTATTTTTCCCGAAAAACTTAAAGTAGCAGTAGTAATTCCACTACACAAAAAAATGGTTCAAGGCAGGAATTGTAACAATTTCCGGCCCAAATTTTTCTGCTTTCTTCATTTTCAAAGATCTATGAGAAATTGATGAAAAAAAAAAATAGTCAAGTATCTTGAAAAAATCAGGTTTTTTAGTTCTTCACAGTTTGGGTTTTTTGAGAGGGGTTAAACACTGAACTTGCCCTTCACAATTTTATAAGTAATGTTTATAATGGGATAAATGTGAACAAAAAAGTAAGTGCAAGTTTCTTGGATATAAAAAAAGCTTTTGATTGTGTTGATCATGGTATACTTTTAAAAAAAACTATATAAATGTGGTATAAGAGGGGTGGTTTTTGATTGGTTTAAAAGTTATTTAGAAAATAGAAAGCAGTGTGTCAAAATTAAAAATTCATTTAGTTGTTTGGGGATAGTAAAATATGGCGGCATACCACAGGGGTTTAGTTTTAGGTGCATTATTATTTTTAATCTACATAAATGATCTGTGTAATGCAAAATTTTATGGTGAACCCAAAAATCCTTTGCGGAGACACTGCTTTAAAGCTATGTGAAAGAAATTGGAATGACATTTAGGAAGCATATGAATTTTGTCTTTCAAGCACTACAGTGGTGGTTCTCTGACAACCATATGTTGTTAATCCAGAAAAAACAAAATTTTTCAATTTCAGTTTAAGACAAAGAGTCTTCTTTACAAATGAAATTATATACAATTGTACAAAATGCATATGTAGTAAGACATGCTGTACAGAGTGTGCTGTTAAATTGGGCAGGGCAGACAATATTAAATATTTGGGAATTTTTCTTGATGAAGAGCTTAATTGGAAAGTGCATGTTCAAGAAATTTTAAAAAAATAAACTTAATAAAACGTTAAGATATTTTTATTTCTTAAAAAATATCTGTAGTGAACAAACATTGAGAGTAATATATTTTTCCCTTGTACATAGAAATAGATTACGGGCTCTTTTGCTGGGGGGGGACTTATGAATCAAATATTAGGCACATATTTATACAAGAAAAAAAGTTTTTATTCGAATAATTTGTAAGAAAGCAACAATGGAACATCATATCATTTATTTTAAAAACAACAGATATTACCATTTAAAATATATGTTTTTTTCATAAAGTTTTAAAATGTACTAAGTAATGAAGAGAAATTTGCCTAAAATTGTCGAAATACATAAAGTTAAGCTAAAAAAAAAAGGATGTATTTATGGTTCCCCAAAAACCCAAAACTCACTTCTATACAAAAAGTTTATTTATTTCTGGGACCAAAAATGTTTTAAACTCAATACCAATTGTTCTGCAAAATTTGAAAAATTTTAAAAAATTTTTTTCCAACAAAGTAAAAAATTGGTTATTAAAGCAATAAAGTATAGATTACCTTAAAATAATCAAGTTTAAAAAACAATTTCACTTTCAAACATATTTTTATTATTCATTTATAATCGTATAAATTTTAATACCTTGTAAATACTTATTCACTGTATCATATATTTATTTCAGATAACATAGTAAAGTATACATATTTGGTTAGTCATAAAAGTTTCGTTTTTATTTTGTTCCCCATTATTGTATTATATAGCTATACTGTTAGGGTTTGGATAACATTAAATTTAGAGTTAAAGGTATAAGCTATTTATGTTTTTATATTAGTGTTTTATTTTGAAGAAATTGGGATTTTTTTATTTTAAATTAATACTATTTGCTCATGCGCATATTAAGATTTATTTGAAAAAAAGGAACCCCCTTAAACAGGCATTCCTTAGGAGGTCCTAGTATTTTCTTGAAATATGTAATTTTATGAAAGGTTTTTTTCTAGTAGTATAAAGTTTTATTTTGTTAACAGAGAATTAAGAAGAAACCTTTTTATGTTTAAATGTAATTAATGTATTTTATGTATATATTTCGAGAAAATAAATATATCTTATTCTTAAATATATTCTTATTCTATTATATCGTATTTGTAACCGTAGATGTTCTCACGATGTACTCAGATTCTGATTCCCGGCACACCAGTCTCAATCGTACGGCTACGACGATTACAGCAAAAAGAATTCTCGTTATTTATAAAGAAGGCACGTCCAAATAAGCTGTTTCCAATAGCTGTTACAAGTATATTCATACAAAACGTGATAACTGATCACTAAGAATCAATTATTGAACCGTTTCAAAACTTAGTTACATAACTTTTTACCAACATTTGAAACTAACAGTAGCATTTATTTCAGGTCCATCCTTTAAAAATTTACAACTAAAAACTATTCTAAGACCGACAATTTCAGAAGGATTTAAATAAATCACGTTCAATCTATAACAGAAACTACGCATGGAACGTAAACTATTGAAATTGAAAAGCTATAATTTAATTTTTAGATAGATTGCCCGGAACAGCTTCGTTCTAGCACCATGACTAATAAAAAAAATGAAATAACGATTAATGTAGCTACTATCAGTACATCGGCGACTCACGAGTCCCAATAAAAAAATGTACTGCTAGCCATGAAATCGATTGTTATCCATTTTGTTTTGAGTTTTTGTTTACATTTACACTAGAGATGGGAATTACAGTTATTTTTCGATAACCTGTTAATGCAATTCTAAATTTGTCCCCGGTAACGTGTTATAATAATCTCTAATTTTTGTAACCTATTACTCTCGACGCATTGCTGTTGACGTTCCAGACAGTTATTGTGTTATGGCCTGACGTTACTTAACGGCTCAAAGCCTCGTTTTTCCTTGCGGCTGGTTTAGCTAACATTCCAAGTTACCAAAGGTTATGAAGCTGAAGTTAAAGCCTTAACTTACGTTATGATAATGAGTTACGGGGGTGTCGGCTTTGCTTGACGTTACAGAGTTACCATTCAAATTTCGTTCTGTTTTCGATAATTTAACTGTAACATGGAAGAGTTTTAAGTTTCATTCATAGTTTAGTTACAGTTCCATTTACTTTTCAGCGCAAATTTTTCTTACTCTCCATTACCACTATGCGTTATAGTTTTATGTTCGTTACAACCTTATCATGCATCATGACTGGGAGTTACACAAATAACCGGGTATTTTGTGTAACTTGTTAAATCTATAACAGGTTACATTGCTGTAACCATGTTATTTATCCTGTTTTGTTAAATAACGCCCATCTCTTGACAACTCAACTTGACACATGAAAGTACGAATAGTACGATGAAAACAAAAACAAGGTTAACCTTGAACCCGTCGGCAGTTGTTAATGCTAGTTAGTATTGTATTGAAAATTAATTATTTGTTTCTGCTAGTGGAAACAAAACATTGTAGTCAATGGAAAAATTGATGTTAGCTGAAAAGAACATAATATTGAGAAACTACTGTTTAATTGGGTTAATTAGGTTTAACTTTCATAAAAAAAAAATAAATAAAACGTATGAAAAAAGATTGTTTTCATGAAAAGGAAATAAATAAAGTATAGGCTTACTATTATGAATGTAAATTTAAGATTACAATAATAAATACTTACAAATTTCAAAAGAATTTCCTAAATAAATATTAACATAATTAATTAGTATACTTTATTGTTTTATTTGCTTTGTCAGACTAAAATTCCTCACAAATAGCATAATCAACTATTTAATAAACACATTACTTTAAACGTTTCTTCAGTTATTCATCACTAGAACGTTATTTTCGTTCAATAACTTGAGTAACTGAAAATAAGATAGGAAACATAAAACGTAGTCCCAATACAAAGAACGATTTTTTTCCAAGTTTATCGTGATTAAGGAGAAAATCTTATGAGATGATATCTATACATAATAGTGAAGCCAAATAAATCTGACGTCACAAATACTCAAAAACCATAAGACTTTGGACCATGAAACTTTGGCATAAACACTTTTTATAGGCTATAGACATATACTAAGAAAGGATTATAAAACAGGTTTCCTCAAAGAGCTACAATAAGACAGATAATACGAGGCGTGTTTTTAAAGTAAGTACCGTTTTGGAATCCCAGCGCTGCGGTCGGCGTTCAGCGCATGCATACAGGGTACTACTACTATTGGCAAGCCACAGCTGCCGTTACGGATCCAATCGACTGTATTTAAGGTCATTTATGATTGTTTAAAATTCCTCCTCCGGTTAAAAATGCTGCAAACTATGCAAATTATGCGCTGTGTATGTTTTCATAACGCTAAGGGTGTGGAAGCAGGTGACACTCATCGTGAGTATGTCACAGTGACAATTAATTTGGTTTAAAAAATTGTAACAATCACGATTCTAATGTTCTAGGAATATGAGAGAGCTGGTTAAACATTTTTGTGTGATTCTTGACAAACGTTTGTTTATTTTGATTCTCCGTCAGCATTTTGGGAACCTACCGTAAGCATAACTTTCGGTACTTCAAACAGTCTGTCACAATTTCAATAATCACACTTCTTGACACTTGAAGACACACTACATAATGATGCAGTTGTAAAGATGTCTGTTTTCTCTGACGTTTTCATCAACATTTTGCACCAAGTCATCAGTAATGAGTGAACGTTTCTGAATTCGTTCATCATCATGCACATTTGCACAACCTTAAAAGCTCTCCACCCATTTACATACCATCCCATCATTCATTCTGTTTTCTCAATAAACTTCACAGATCTCTCGATGAATGTCAGCTGCTATCATGTCTTTATTGTTACAAAAACTTATCACAACATGTACTTTACAGTTGGCGGCATTTTTAATCAGAGGAGGAATTTTAAACAGTCATAAGCGACCTTAAATACAGTCAAATGGGTCCGTAACGGTGGCTGTGGCTTGCCAAAAGATAGTAGTATCTAGAATGCATGCGCTGGACGCTGATCGCAGCGCTACAGCGGTGGGATTAAAAAACGGTACTATACATTAAAAACACGCCTCGTAAATATACCGATACCAGCAAATCATTGTCACCCTAACAACGAAAAAAGCTTATATCAGTGCAACTTGACATAAGAGGTTATTTTTTAATAGTGCAATGTAACAATGTAGGTATGTAATAAGAAGAAAAATAACAAAATTACACGAGTGAGGTGACAGGAGCGTAGCAAGTATGGAGTTGTGCACACTAAGTATGCAGTGGTATTTCCTAGTTTCAGAATAAATTTAAGTAATATTATAGTAAGAATTATAACTATTACTTATTAAAATGGGTAAAAGAATGTTTGAAGGAACATAAATATAATGTTTCCTTGAAACTAAATGGAAAATGATATTGGGGGCATGCCGTCTGAGAGTTCAAAGAACACCGTCAATCACGAAAGCGCTGATCACGTCTTCATCTACTTCTTGTATCCTTTTTACCTGTATGTGCTGTTAATTTCTGAATAAAAATTGGTTTGGTTTTGGTTGTTTTATCATTGTGTCGTCTTGTTCTGACCTAGTGTTGCAATGGAGAGAAAGACTACGACAGTTTGTAGTTACAGAGGTGTAAAGATTCATACAAAAAGAAGAAGGAACTGCAGCTGTTCAGGTTCCCAAAACACCTATCACATGAGTGGGTGAAGAACTGAGATAAGGGAAGGAAATTTGTTTAAAAAATCTTTCCTTCGTTTTTTTTATCTTTCCTTGTTTGAAAAAATAAAAAAAATTTGTTAAAAAAAAATTAAATGTTTAAAAGATCATTTAAGCGTCGGTTATATTCCACAAGCCATTTGTGCCCTGTGTTAATATAAATTAATCAAACGTCTTCTGTGTCTTGTAAATTATTACAGTCCTCGCATTGTAAATTATTTCCTACTGCCTAAAACCGTAACTATACCAAAAGCAAACTGAAAAAATACTAAATTTAATTGTTTAAGTGTGTAGCCAAACCTGTCTCCAATCTATGGTAGCGCTATCAGTTTTATCAAGCCTGTCACGGAGTGTGTGTGAGACGAACACTGCAGTCGGCTATTGCTCTGCTGAAAATAATCAACTAACAGGAAAAATAACTGATCGGTTAGTTGGTTATAAAAACCAGACAGTTATCCTACCACTGGACATCCAATAAAACCCAGGACCATTTATCTGCTGGCCCAAGTTTCTTGTTAAACCTGCTGTGTTGTATCTAGTCTATGTAGGAGGAGGATACTCACGACAGTGTTGTGAACTAGAAGGGACGTGATGACGTAGTCTGGATGTTGCTCCACGGCCTGGGTGGTGATGGTGAAGATACCGTGTGATGCCGACCCTCCCTCGTCCTCAGGCCAATACTGAGCACACTTGACTCGACCACGCTCCACATAGCCCGCGTCGTCATCACCACTACCAGGGTCTGCTTTCCCA